>MU675626.1:6146-41444 GCA_026770625.1 Nicotiana glauca
TTTGAAAATACGTTAACACTAAAAATGTAAAATTGAGAATCTTAAAGCATATATATATATTTTTTTTTGTATTTTAATTATGAGTTATTATGAGACCAATTAATAAAAGGATGCAACATAATTTTTAAAATTATAAAATTATTTTATTTGATATTTTTTGAATAATTTGCTTAGGGTAAAAATCACGTGCTCACAGACATGATATTCGTACGCATATGCATGACACTATAAGTATTTCATGATTTACAGAGTTTTCCATACTTACAGGTTGAGTCGTGTACTCTATATTTCTTCCATGTCTTTTATACACTTATTTATGTGCCTTACATACTCGGTACATTATTCGTACCGACGTCCCTTTTGCTCGGGGACACTGCGTTTCATGCCCGTAGGTCTCGATAGACAGGTCGAGAGTCCTCCAAGTAGGCGATCAACTCGGTGAAACATGTTTTGCACTCCATTTACTTCGGAGTTGCTTGTTTGGTCAGTATGATATAGATGTGTATTGTTTGGTATGGCGGGCCTCTGTCCCGGCCTTTATGACAATTATATATCCTTAGAGGCTTGTAGACAGATGCCATGTACATAAATGATTGTATGACCTTGTCGGTCTATGTTCAATATACGAATGTTTATTTTGGACTTAGAGAACCACATGTCTTATGTATAAGTTGGTATTACGTGTTGTATTCTACCTACTTCACGACAACCTCTACAGCTCAGTTATCAATGCCTGTATGATGCAAAAAGATATGTTATGTTGGTACTCGGTTGAGTAAGATACCGGATGCCCATCGCAGCCCATCAGTTTGGATCGTAAAAAAAGTAGTATCATAGCAGTTCTATCCTAGGGAGTCTACAAGCCATGTCTAGTAGAGTTTTGTTTATGGGTGTGTCGTGCACGACACTTATAAGCAGGAGGCTATGGGGCATTTAGGACTGTCACTCTTTCTTCTTAATCTAGATCATGTGGTAGAGCTCAGGCTTAAGAACTCAATTTTTTAAATTCTACCTTATTCGTAATACGACGATTCCTACATTCAGAAAGACGGTCGGTAAGAGATATAGTTGTGGAATGTTGAGTTAGAGGAACTCAATTTTACATATTGCTTATGATGAGTAAATGTGAGGTCTTCAGCAGATTATAGATGTACTAGAAGGTGTAAGGTTCTTGATAAGGAGCTTTAAGGAAAGAATACTTATCCACTCTTATGGTAAAAAAAAAAAGGAATCACAGAATCGGAAATTAGACACAAGTTTTAGCAAGTAAAAGAAGGAAGGTGAAGAAGGGTACGAGGTACATAGTTAATAAAAATTATCATTATTTACCATTCATGAAGGGAGATATAAGCATTTCGAGTTACCTTTAACAGTAACAGATGTATGTATAATCAACCACACATATCTTAGTTATGCCATATAGGAGCTAACAGATATGGTTTAAGAGAAGGACGAGCTATCAAGATCCGGCTGGGGTTAGAATAATCCAAAATAAGGGATAGATTGGTAAAGTTAGTTGACGTTCCCGAAGGATAGTGTAAACGTGGTAATGGATCTCCTTATGAGATACCTAGATGATGCACTGCTACAAAGACAGGCACTAGAATTCTGGAAGGGGTAAATATTACTTTAGTATGGATCCCGTCCCCAGTAGAGTGAGAACGTTGAACAAACCGATGAGCCAATGAATGAAGCAAGGGGAGCTAAAAGCAAAAGAATGTCTTATTCGAGTTTTCAGAATAAAGTTATAGACATAGATGTTAGCGGAAAATAAGAAAAGTGTTAGTCAAGTATTATAAGTAAAATGTGATACCTGGATGGCAACGGTAGAAAAAGAAAAATGAAAATGATGACTGTATTACAGAGTCTATAGTTAAGTGAAGGAAAAGACGAAAGATAACATGCCTTGAGACAATAAAAGAATATAGTCCATAAAGTAATATCCTCATTTTGAGAAATAAGTTCGCAACTCTAACGTGATTAACAGAAGGAAAAGTCAGACCCCAGAATAATAAAAACTAGTATGGATTGGTGAACAAGGTAAACTGAACATGAATTAGGGATTGGGTAAATTGATAATAGTCGGCATCATGAGAATTTCAGATTTTGTTCCAGCGATAGTAGAATAGACAACAGAAGAATATTTAGGAAAAATTCAAAGAATGGTCATTCAGGAAGACGCTTCCCTAAAGCAAGCAATGTAAGGAAAGTTAAGCTTAAGGGACTGTATGTACTAGTTATATTAAGTTTCACCCTTGCAAGTAAGAAATTTATTATCCTTGGTACAGAAGAATTATCGTAAGGCGAGTAAGGGTCGGCGATGTGAAAAGACGCCAGAGATGAAAAGGTAAAACATCTATAAGTAGATCATCATAGCACTAAATCTTAGTACTCCCCTAAAGGGGGAAATATGGAATAATGTGGCATTAAGACAGAATTAAGTTGTTCTAGTAACTATGGAATGGTAAAAGAAGAGTGCAATAAAAAATGAGAAAGGAATCAGATTACACTTATCTGAATCCTACAGATATGCTATGATTCCAGAACGTTATGCAAGCACGATGTTAGAAAAAGGAAGTAAGGGTTCCTGCCCGGAAGGTTACTGATAAATAAGGAGCCAGTGCAAGAGGTAAGTTAGACAAAGGAAATAACCGAAGAGAGATTACGCGGAATATGGATATGAGAATGGGCCGAGGAGTAGTTAGTAGTTGATTCAAGAAGATCCTAGTCATAACTAGACAAGAAGTTACAGATAAATCAACAGATCATGCAAGATAAATATAGTAAACCCCAACATGAAGAATTCAGCCTCTCTGTAATGTTATTATAATACTTGAGATATATTCAAATAGGAGTCAGGGTAGTTAAAGGTACTTTATAAATGTTACGAGAATAAAAGAGAGTGCCACTTGGAAGATAGTCAAAATATCAGTTCAGTAGCAGTCCTACAAGCATAAGGGCATGGAGGTAAGTAACTACGGATAATTATAGGCAAGGAAGGACATCAAAAGGTCCGTTGAGTATACGATGTAATAAGCTCGTAGCTTTACAAGAGTCAAGGTTTCTCCCAAAGTACTACAACAAAAGACTAGATTAGGAAATAAGGAAGAAGGATTCAACGACCTAAAGAGGAAATGGTCATGTAACAATAGTCTCACAACAACATTGTAAGCACTCCAAAGGAAAGTGGCACCTACCGTGGCTAATGAACGGGAAGTAAAATTAAAAGTAATATTCGAGATCATATGAGTTGTATGAAAATGTTGGCAAGTGTGGGCACTAAGATAAACTAAGTATGGACGCAACAAGGAGGCAGAAAGATCGGGAAAATTAATAGCTTACGTTGAAAGAAAGCTAAGATGGAATGGAAGAAAGTATTCGATCAATGATCCAAATTGGGTTACGTTATGAACGCACTTAAGGGTTCGAGTTTTATACATGCAGCATATACAGTCGTAGAAGATTCTGATATACGTTAAAAGAAAGAATTGAGCCCGAGACATAAAAGATCAAGTTATCAGTGGTAGATAATGAATCAACAATAGATGGATAAAAGTCCAATAGTATGATATGAGATTAGACCATCAGTCTTGAGGATAAGCAGCGAGAGTAAACTGGAGTTGGTTGTAGACCTTAATAACGATAAATCGAAGTAAGAATTATGGTATAGTATGAACTACGTAGAGGCAGCAAAGTCATACGAATAGATAACCAGGTCTATGAAATAAGATATAGCCATATTTGCAAGTTCTACAAAGTACCGAACGAAGAACTTCAATACACCTATAGATGCCCATAGAGGCATCATATTAAGCCTTGTATATGTTTACAAAGTAAGGCCTAGAGATTGGATAAAAGTTGGAGGGAAAAAGGAGAGAAGAGTCGCATAGGCACACTTACAAGGTCAGTATCGTAGAGGCGGCATGATGGAAGGTAGCAACAGTTACGAGATTGAAAGAAATTCGATCACAAGTCATGGCGTGGGAAAGAGGCCTAAAGGGAGGAATGTCTTGGCCGTTGTATTTAATCACATAACAACTGCCTAAATGGAAAGGAGAGTATTAATATATTCACAAAGAGCAATAAGTTATAAAAATGATAATAGCATCAGTCAACATTCGAGGATGAATGTTCCAAAGGGAGGAATAATGTTACGCCCCACAATATTACGTCGATATTACGTCCCGCAGTATTAAATTACGATGATGTTACACCTTGTGGTATTGTACGTTAAATTTGTCGTAAGGTAAGTGACATCAGTCCAAGGAAAAGATTATTTAGAGCTTATAAGGATTATGCTATGTCAAACAAGTGGTGAGTAAATTCGTGAAGATGAAAGGAGAATCAAGTCAAAGAAAATAAATTTTCGTCCAAGTTTGGCATGATGGGATAAAATTCGGGCCAAGCATTAATACCCGATATTTATGGACTAGTACCATACAAGGTACCATATGACCACGATAGTATGATGTATAAAGTATATTAAAAAAATGAGTAGTATTTTAAGTAGTTTGAGATAATTTTTAATTATGTGGATAATTGGTTAATAACCGGGTAACGAGACATTACCTAATTACCTAATAAGCGAATAAAGATTAGAAAAACCCACCCCACCCCATGTGGCAGCAAGCGACTAACAAATCAATGACTCATAGTCACATTAGATTAGGTAGCAACATGATATAATGATATCAAGACACCTTATTCAAGAATTTGAACAAAAGACCACAATTCCCATTAACATTTTCAAAAAACAAAATCTGACGGAAAGCTTGCAAAGTCAGTATGTGACTGCAAAATTTATTCCAACTACAAGCCCCCACAAAAACAGTAAGCAACATAATTTATACAAAAATTCCTACAACATTAACCATGAATTGATAGTTAAGAAGCCATAGAATGTTAGCCATTCTTAAGGCTTTCAACAAAAACGAGAATTGTTAGCAACATACAATTTTACGGTTCAAAAGAAGTACGGTACAACATGTTCCAAGAATATCATACTTATTTTTCCTACTCCAGGTTTGTTAAGGTTATCCCTTCTTTCTTTTGGCATAATCCATACGGTATAAATGAAACGAGCAAAATACTCAACTTTCATAAATGACTCTATTCATAGAAATACTAGGGGTGTCTATATTCTTGATTCCCCATGTGAATTATTATTATATCTTCTGTTCATGGGTCTCATAAAAATATGTATTTGATAAAGTTTATCTGAAAGGCATATTGATTTTTATGGCATTCCGAGAAAATCTTATTAGCATATTTCTTATGCATTTATAAGTGTACATTGAGTCATGACCAGATGGCATTATATACGCGTATTTATATGTATATATATGTATATGGGCTATGGGAAAATGTTATGGCGTTATATATGCACCACCATCTGATCAGTTGGTATATGTTGATGATTTTGCCCACAATGGCTGAGATGATGTGATGGGATGCCCTTAGAGGATTGATGATATTATGAACCCACGTACTTATGCACGAAATAATATTCATACGCATATGCATGACACTATAAGTATTTCATGATTTACAAAGTTGTCCATACTTACAGGTTGAGTCATGTACTTTATATTTATTCCATGTCTTTTATACACTTATTTATGTGCCTTACATACTCGGTACATTATTCGTACTGACGTTCCTTTTGCCCGGGAATGCTGCATTTCATGCCTGCAGGTCTCGATAGACAGGTCGAGAGTCCTCCAAGTAGGCGATCAACTCAGCGGAAGATGTTGGTGAACTCCATTTGGTTCGGAGTTGCTTGTTTGGTCAGTATGATTTAGATGTATATTGTTTGGTATGGCGAGGCTCTGTTCCGGCCTTTATGACTATTATGTATCCTTAGAGTCTTGTATACAGACGTCATGTACGTAAACGATTGTATGGCCTTATTGGCCTATGTTCAGTTTACGAATGTTTATTTTGGTCTTAGTGACCCATATGTCATATATATAAGTTGGCATTACGTGTTGTATTCTACCTACTTCGCAGCAACCTCTATGGCTCAGTTATCTATGCTAATATGATACGAAAAGATATGTTATGTTGGTACTTAGTTGAGTAAGGTAGCAGGTGCCCATCGCGACCCATCGGTTTGGATCGTGATATTCTGCCCCAGTTTTTACTAGAAAAATTCGTGAGTTATTGTAATAAAATTCTATACTACTTCTTTATCGAAAGAAATAAAGGTCGGGAATGGTGTACCCTGAAAAGATCATGTTGATTTCTGTTATTCTAGATGGTGTTCCTTTATTGTCAAAAAGATGTCTCAACTAAGGATTGTTATACCTTATGTTGGAAAACACAGCTACGGATTGGTAACCTATGGCAACATGCGATTGATTTTTTAATTTTTTTTTTTAGCAAAAATATTTTTTTTAATAAATTTTCCCAACGCTTATTTTTTGAGGGCATGAATAAATGATTTTTTTTAAAACAAGACTTTTTTTAGGATAAAATTCATCTGACTAGGTTTTCTTATCTTAGGAGAAAGGTTCATCAGACTAAGACGTTTATCCTAGGAGAAAGATTCATCAGACTAGGTTTTTTTTATTATCTTAAGAGAAAGATTCATCAGACTAAGACGTTTATCCTAGGAGAAAATTCATCTGACTAGGGCTTTTTATCTTAGGAGAAAAACTTATTAGACTAAGACTTCTATCCTAGGATAAAATTCATCAAACTAGATTTTTATCTTAGGAGAAAAATTCATCAAACAAAGACTTCTATCCAAGGAGAAAATTCATCAGACTAGGTTTCTTATCTTAGGAGAAAGATTCATCGGATTAAGACTTCGATCCTAGGAGAAAGTTCATCAGAATAGGTTGTTTTATCTTACGAGAAAGATTCATCAAACTAAGACTTCGATCCTAGGAGAAAGTTCATCAGACTAGGTCCTTTTTTTAATTATTATCTTAGAAGAAAGATTCATCAGACTAAGATTTTGTATCCTAGGAGAAAGGGTCACAACCTAGATTATCTTATCTTAGGATAAAGGTTCATTAGACTAAGTTTCTTATCTTAGGAGAAAGATTCATTAGACTTAGATTGTTTATCCTAGGAGGAAAAATGTGAAGAGCAATGGAAAAAATATATGCAAACTAGCAAGACAGATAAAGGCAAAGATTTGAGAAACATCCCTTGGTCGGCTCTTCTCTTCTTTTCATTTTCTTTTCTTTTTTTTCATTTTTCAGCCTTTTTTTTGTATCACTTTCTCAGCACTGCTTTGTTCCTGCTTCAAACAAAGAAAATGTTGTCAGTTTTAAAAGGTGGTCAGTTTGTGGCCTTGAGTCTTGGGCAGCTTGGCTTTTGCTCAATCAGCTTGAGTCAGTTTCAAGAGACTTTTGCTCTGCATCAACACTGATTGTTTCACACTCAGTACCATTTGTATTTGGGGCTCAATCAGCCTTACCCAACCAGAGATCTTTGCTTAGGTGACCTTTTCTGCTAACTTGAATGACTTCTGACTTTTGAGATATTTGTCTGTCAGATAGAATAACCAGTTATCTTTGCTTGCGTCAACTAGGCTAACAAGGGTCTTTTGGGGTGAGCCTTTGCGTGAATCCTCAAGGCATGTTGAAAGTAACAAAAGAGTGTGTTGGCCAAATTTACTTTGGTGCAATTGAAAAGCTGGTAGTAGATTTTGAAATCTTTTCTTGCTTGTTTTGACAAGGACGGACTCAGAATGAAGGACACAATAATGCAAAGAAACAATATACAAAGGAATACCTCTGTCGGGAAGGACAAAAAAGGAAGAATTTATTTTTTCTTTTTCTTTTTTTATTCATTTTTTTACGGTAACTAGCCTTAATGATCATGACATGCATTTTGGACTTAACGGTCTGATCTATCAAACTGATTCAATATTCCCTTTTACCATTCTTATGACCTTTGAAGTCGGGCTTGTTCGTGTCAATCCTTAGCATCAGCTTCACGACTCACATTTGACTAGTGGTGCCTCGATGGATTTTCACCAACAAGTCTCTTTCATTTATTTATATCTTCTTACCATCTCCTTATAGTGTCCGTGAAGGTTTTCACTAGTAAGACTATCTCATTTTCTTTTCTTTTTCTTTTTCTTTTGCTTTCTTGTGTGAGCAACTTGACAGTGTTCCATGTCGCTTGACACATTGCTCATTGCATGCTTCTCTTGGCATTCTTGACGGCATATTGGGAAGGTTTTCATATAGGGTTGGAAAGAAAGGTCGGCATTAAGTCTCAAAGCATACTCAATATGATGGGTTGTACACATACAAATCTTAGAATCGACTCTTTCAAAAACTAAAATAAACCCATGCCCCAATTTCGGTTACTTGATTTTTTTTTTTTTTTGAATTCTTATTTGGTTGGACCGAACCATGTAAGGCTGCCTACGTATCCTTTTTAAAGCAATCATGTCTAGCGTATATCAAACATCTGACCTAACTATTTTTTTCATCTTTCTTTCTCTATCTCTTTTTTTTGTTTTTTTTTCAAGTTGCCCAAGCTTCTACTTTCCGGGGGAATTGACCTTTGACTATTTTTTCTTTCTTTCTTTTTTCACTTGAACTTTCTAAGAGTTACCTCAACTTTTATTTTATAAGGGCATGGAATTTTTTTTTTTCATTTTGTTTTTTATTGGATTTTTAACTCTAAACTTGATTCTAAAAAAGGGGTGGTAGGAGAAATAACACAGGCTCAAAAGGGGTAGCGAAGGGTATAAAGTATTTGGATAGCCAAAAAGGGCCTCCCAGCCTTGAGAATACCAAATATAGTATCATTTCGCAATCACTGCATTAATGAACATGTATGCCTTTTTGGTGTGCATAGTCGAAAGACACTTTCATCCATTAGTGTCAAACTTTCCAACAAACTTCAATTGATGTCCTCAAACCCGACATTCACAATGATTTATGTATTTTGTAAGCACGTAATTTTTTACCCAAATGGGATCATTAACCTCCACATGTATGACTATTCTAGTTCCACGTGAATTTTACTCAAGCTTAATTCCAAAGTGTTTTAAATCTTTATTCATCCTCAAAGGCGTCTTGTTCTCAGTTATCCAATTCAAGCTTAAATTAATTTTCTAAGATTTGGCCAAAAATTCCGCATGCATGTCATGTCACTAGAACTAAAAGTGAAAGAACTAAACATGGAATGACACAAAAGGACAAACTGTATTTCATTGAGTAAAGGATGGAAGGGTTTGACAATAAGAAAATAGCCTACAATCAAAATTACAACCTTAAAATAACCCAGACACTGAAAATAGCAACAAAACAAACAAACAAAACTCACATAGACAAAATAAAGGGATAGAAGAGTTTGGCTCAATAAAACAAATAAAATCTGGATCACAACCCTAAAATAACCCGGATAACAGAAAAAATATCAAAACAAACTACCAAGATTCTTTCCTATAGAGGAAGGAATGACTTTTCAATTGCTAAAGCTTGACATTTAGCCACAAATTTGCTCATCAGAATCACTAGGGCCTTCTCCAATTTCAATCAGTTTTTCCTGGATCATCCTTTCTATTTCTCTTTTCAAATCCCGAAAGCTTTCAACATTGTGCCCCTGGGCATTGGAAGGGTATTCACACTTTTTAGAAGGGTCAAATCTTCTTGCACGTAGGTCTACATGATTTGGAGGAATGGGTGAAATCATGTCATAATGCTTTAATTTCTCAAACAAGCTTTCATATGACTCTCTTATTGGTGTAAAATTATTTTTCAACCTCTGTTCTCCTCTATACCCCTAGCTTGGATGTGAGTTATAGGGCATTTGAAAGTTTTGTGGAGGATGGTGGAGATTTTGTAGTGCTCGTGCTCACCTTTTGGGGTGTTTTGGTGGTTGGACAACATACTGAGGTGGAGCAACAGAGTATTATGGGTTCTGAGGTGGATAGTAGTGCTCAAGGGAATCATCGGAAACCAGACGAAGCTGGTCATACCTTCGAGATGCTCTCCTAGGACCTCTTCTCGACCCTGATGTCATCATGGTTTCTTCATCTTTCTCATCCGTGTCACTAAAACTATCAAATTCAATTTGGATAGCCTGAGTTGTGTCTTTGAGAACTTCTTGACTTATAATTCTACCTATCTTGAGGCTGTTCTCAACCATTTATCCAATCTTGATTGCTTCCGAGAAGGATTTGCCCATTGTGGACATCATATTTTTAAAATAATCTGGCTCTTGAGCCTGAAAGAAGATAGTGATTAGTTCGTGGTCATCCTTGGGTGGCTTAACTCTAGTCGCTTGCTCTGTCCATTTAATGGCATATTCCCTGAAACTTTCAGTTGGTTTCTTCTTCAGGTTTGAAAGGGAATTATGGTTTGGGGCGATGTCAATATTATTTAGAAACTGTTTGACAAAGTCCTAGGCCATGTCATCCCATACATGCTAGTAAGAAGTGTCTTGATCCATAAACATTCAGAGGCTACCCCTGTCAGGCTTTCCCTAAAATAAGACATCAGTAATTCTTCCTTTTCTCCTCCACCTCTTAGTTGATTGCAATGCCTTTTCAGGTGGGCTATAGGGTCTCCATGTCCATTATACTTTTCAAATTTAGGAGTCTTGAAATCGGGTGGCAAGTGGGCATCGGGGAACATAGATATATACATAAAGGCAATGCTCTTCTGACCTACCATCCCTTGCATGTTTTTCAATTGTTGTTCTAAGCTTTTCACTCTTTGGATCATTTCTTCTGTGCCGTCTTTTGAGAAGGCTTCTCAATCTTTTCAGGAAGATCAAATAGGTACGAGTGGTACTCAGGAGAGGGATTGTTCTTGCTGAGTAGCAAACTGTGACTCATGAGTTTTCCTTGGTACCACCGTCGGCTGTGGGACGGTGAAGACGGGCATAATAGTAGTAGTTGTCTAATTGTTTGTCAATGGCACACTTTGGAACTGCGCAACAGAGGTTCCAGCTGTAGTCGTACAGTTAGTATAATAACTGAACCCAGGTGGATAGGATTGATCAGACAATGAAACCGGAGTGATAATAGTTGAGATCGATGTGAACTCTGGAAAACCATGAAAAGGAAGGGTGGTCCTTGGCCATTGGCCATTGGCCCATGCTTGACACATTTCAGTCATTTGCTGCTTTAGCACTCTATTTCCCTCAATCACGTTAGACTCTTGTTGAACCCTCTGACCCTGAGCCTCTTGAGCATTCGTAACAACTTCGATGTTAGTTGTCATTAGCATTTTTCTCTTGGATCTAGTGAATTTTGGATGTGTTGTCAGCTTACCACAAACCTACCACCTTAAACACTCTTCACAATTTAAAACAAAAGACACGTTAGAATGGACTTAGTTGGTCCTTATTATTATTATCATCAATATTTTTTTCTTTTTTTTCTTTTTTTTCATTTTTCATTTTTTAATGGTTGATCGAACCTGACGTGGATTGCATACGTATCATGTGGGAACATGAATCAGATCTTGCGTAGTTCGAGAAGATCAGGAATAAAGTAAATAAACTAATTTTAATTTTTTTTGGATTTTGGAATTTTCTTAAAAAAATTTCGAAAGAAAGACTTATAGAGAAGGAGGAAATCTTTTTTAATCCCAATTTGTTTCTTTTTTTTGTTTGGAATTTCGAAAGAAAAACTTCTAAAGAAGAAAGAAAATATTTTTGGATTTTTGCACTTATATTTTGAATTTATGAAAGAAATACTTCTAAAGAGAAAAGAAAATATTTTAGCATCTTGGATTTTCTTTTCAACTTTCAAAAGAAGGATGAAAATATTTTTTTGATTTTTGAACTTTTATTTTGAATTTATGAAAGAAATACTTCTAAAGAAAAAAAAATATTTTTGCATATTGAATTTTCTTTTCAATTTTAGAAAGAAGAATGAAAATATTTTTGGATTTTGAGAAGAAATTAAAAGAAGATATTTTTGTTTTTTTAAAAAGAAAATGGGGTGTATAAGAAAGGCTTTCTAAAGAAGGAAGTAAATAAATTTTTTTTGGATTTTTTTAAAAATAGAGGGCTAGAGCCGATGAGGTTTGCCTACGTGCCACATCCGGTGAGAATAAGACCCGCGTAGTTCGGCCAGTTTTGACATAATTCGAAAATATATGATATTGACTCCCTTTCATTTTGAAGTGCATTTTACTTTTCTCTATCTTTTTCAAAAAACAATTGGCAAAGTTTTGAGGCATTTTTCAAATAACGGGTTTTCAGAACAGGGTGAATTCTCTATCCTGCCTCACTGTTAATTTTTTCTATTATTTTTTTTTTTAGCCGATCAACATACAAGACAAAGCAAATAAATGTATAAATAGCATGTAAGACGCATCAGGATGGTCTTTTATTTCGGGTACACCTGTCCTAGACGGACCCAACCCCTATATTGAGTCCCCAAAGTCAAATACACGTGATGCCCGTCCTAGTGGCTGAACCATCCTCGTTCTATTTGGTAGGACCTCTAACAGAAAAGCGGGCCATGCGAACGTGTGCACCATATTTTTAGAAGACTCAGAAGGGAGGCGTAAGAAGATATTTTAACACAGTTCAAATAATATCAAAGCGGTAAATGAGTATCAATTAGCACCTTAGGCCCACAAAATACAGTAATATCAACGATTAATAAAGCCAAGTAAAAATCACATTAACAAGCTCAAATTCTTGAACCCTGAACCAGTAACTCTGCGTTCTTGTCCCTAGCAGAGTCGCCAGAGCATTCACACCTCCTTTTTTCCGAGGGGATAGGGGGATATAAGGCGTTTTTCCAATTAATCGAAATGAGATTGTTTATTTAATTCTAGAGTCTCCACTTGGAATAATTTATGATGTCCCAAGTCACCAATTTATTTTAAAATCTCAAATCGAGGAAGTATTGGCTCCATTTAAAAATGTGCGAAACCAGAAGACCGGGTAAGGAATTCTGTTAACTCGAAAAAAGGTATTAGGCATTCAGAGTTTCGCAGTTTTAGCACGGTCGCTTTCATCATACCTAACTTAATTAAATTATTTAATTACGTATTTTGGAACCTATGAGCATTTGCCTTTTTACCGCTTTTAATTACTCGATTATTCGTGATTATGGAATTATCTTGAAAACGAATCACGCGTACGTGTACTCTTTTGTTTGGCGCGTCAAGAATCATCCCACAAGTACGTGTACATAATTCACAACGCTTAATTATTTAAGAAATCTTGACCAAAGTCGCGCGAATGCATACATTAATTTATTTTTGAAACTCGTAACTATATCAGGTGAACGTGTACATAATTAGAATAATTTATTTAAACTCACCTAGAGCATTCTATCAGTATTTATTATTCTTCATATACGTTGAGATTATTGAGGATAGGTGCCCGAGTATATAAGTACAACGGAGCACTAATGAATTAAAGATTTTTGAAAGTTCATTGATTTGGTTAGTTATAGATTGATTAACTACAAAATGCCTTGGCTAGCCAATTACATATTATAATAACTATTCACAACACTATTCTATTGTTTCAACCCAACATAAAATCCATAAAATTGGGAATAATCAATTTCAATAAGCCAATAAAGCAAAACTAGAATATTACTCCCTCCGTTTCAATTTATGTGAACCTATTTCCTTTTTAGTCCGTGCCAAAAAGAATGACTCCTTTCCTTATTTGGAAACAATTTATCTTTATGCAATGATTTATAGTCACACAAAATAAAGGTGCCTTATTTTATACCACAAGATCAAAAGTTTTCTCTATTTTTTTAAACTTCGTGCCCAGTCAAATGGGTTCACATAAATTGAAACAATTGAAACGGAGGGAGTAGAATGGAACAAATAAAAGATGATGTGGTATAACCAGTATGCAACGAAATATAAAGGATCCTCTGGTTGTGTCAAGTTGGAACCGTGCAAAAGCAAGGAAACGTTTCGCTTAAGAAATTCAATATGACATGACAACCAAATCAACACATTTCTTTCATAAATTCCCGTCAACACACGCCTATTATTAAACTAAGAAAATAACAACAAAACAGGGAACTCTTACAAAACATAATAAAATAAAATTGAATATTAGAGAAAATTTTCTACGTGATTAACATAGGAATAAGAAAGCCTTCATTTGGTACCAGTAGCTTAGGATTCATTCTCGTGGTAACACAGTTTATGTTTTGATTTGTAAGCCACTATTTTCCTGGGATATGAAGATTAGGTGCTTGGTTGACAAGCAAATGATAGAAAAAAGTATGGCATCCAACAACAAACCAATACTAAATATATTTTAAAATTCTAAAGCAGTAGAGTAAAAATTCAAAAGTTCAGATAAAGTAAAAGGGTAAGAGATGCACCTCTATTGCTTAAAAAAATCAAATGGGCCTTTATTACGAAAATCAATAAACTCGAACGGATTCTAATCGACTGAGTTGGCCGGAAATGGTGAATGTCACGACACCAAATATCGGTCGTGATGGCGCCTATCACATTACAAGGCAAGCTAACCAATTAATTAACTACAACTCATTTCACTTTAACAAAGCATTTACTAACACTGTTTAATTACCGATTATCATAATAAGTGTTTAACACAACAAGATAGATACACGGAAGTCAACAAAAACATGAAAGACTACACAGCCCACCCTAATCTGTTGTCACGAGTCTAGAGCCTCTAATACAAGTCTGAACAATCTACTACATAAATAGTCTAGAAATGCGAAAAAGTAATAAGATAGAAGGGAGAAATCAGGGTTGTAGACACCATGCAGCTAACTCGAAATCCCCGGCAAATGCTGGAAAACAGCTGAAAGCTCTCACTCAGTCGCTCGGGCACCTGGATCTACACACAAGGTGCAGAGAGTAACGTGAATACGCCAACTCAGTAAGTAACTAAAGTAAATAATGGACTAAAAGCAGTGACAAGCAGTTTAAAACATATGACTTTAAAATCAGTTCTGTCATAAATCCATCATTTCAGTTTAAAACTTGTAATCAGTTACTTGACGATATATCCAATAGAGGCTTATTTATAAGAAGAGTGAAAATAGTAGAAACATCATAACAGGGCCTCTCGGGCAAAGAATCACTCAAAATATGACCCCTCGGGCAGCCTCTCAATCACTCGTGACTCAGCTCTCATTACTCAGTACTCACTCTCAGCACTCAGCTCATTAAATCTCATAACAATAGAAATCATAGTAACCGTTGCAGCGTGCAACCTGATCCATATATTTATAGTCGACTACGCTCACTGGGGGTGTGCAGACTTCGGAGGGGCTCCTACAGCCCAAGCGTCATATCGTTATGGTGTGCAGCCCAATCCAATATAAATATCGCTACGGCGTGCAGCCCGATCAATATAGGTATCGATGCAGTGTGCAACCCGATACATAATGTATATCCATAATGTCCTCACCATTAGGCTCTCAACCTCTCTCAGTCAATAGTTTCACAGCCTCTCGGGCACCACAAAAGAAATTAGCGAACTGAGCAATAATAGTGCTCACAATAGGAGTAGAATGATAAAACCAGTTTAAACATTTAACCGTTGAAAACATGACTGAGGATATGCTTTTAATAAGTAAAGTGAGGAAAATAATCAAAATGTCCCTAAGGGTTTATACAGGTCGTCATAATGCCCCAAACATGGCATAGAGCCCGTAATACAGTATAAGGATCCAAAATCCAGAGTAATATAACATTTCCAAGTAAAATACGCGGCTTAACAGTCGCTATGAGACGGACCAAGTCACAATCCCTACCAGTTCACGCCCACACGCTCGTCACCTAGCATGTGCGTCACTGCATTTATCAAATCAAGTTAAATATCGGGGTTTGTAGCCTCAGTTTCATATTTACAATGGTTACTTACCTCAAACCGATAAAAACACTACTTTGCGACACCTTTGCCTCTCGAATCGGCCTCCACTCGCGTCGAATCTACTCAAAATCAGAAGGAATATATCACAATATGCTAAGGGAACAAATCCCAAGCGAAAAAAATTAAAAAAATACCAAAATCTCGAAATTAGCAAAACCCGAGCCCCCGGCCCACGTCTCGAAACTCAGAAAGTTTTATATCAACGAGTTCCTTATCTCCCCACAAGTTCATACATATCAAAAGTTCTCAAATCCAACCCTAAATGATCCTCCAAATCCCCAAATCAAAATCCAAAATTCCAAGCCCTAGTTCTTCCATTTTTAGTTCAAGTTTCCATAAATTTCTAGGTGGATTTCAAAATAGAATCGAGTTTTAGGTCAGAAATTCTTGCCTCCAAACGTTTCTGCTTGAATCCCTCTTTAATCTCCTTTAAAACTCTCTCAAAATGACCAACTATGGAGTAAAATAGACCCACATTTGCGGACAAGACGAGTTTAAAACATTTCTGCCCAGGCATTTATTCCTTCATCGCAATCGCGGGAGAACCTTCGTGATCGCGAAGCACAAAACTCAGCTCCCTCAATTTAAATCTACGCGAATGCGATAACTCTTATGCGAACACGATGCCTGGCGACTCAACCGTACGCGATCGCGCACAACCTTACGCGTTCGCGATGCATAAATATCCATCTAAGACTCAGGTCCATTTAACTCTATGCGAACGCGACTCCTCTCTCGCGTTCGCTATGAATGCCTTTCCCATACTACGCGATCGCGAGCCTCTATTCGCGAACACGAAGAACACTTGATAGCCTCCTCCATTCCTTCTATGCAATTGCGATACACCCTATGCAATCCAGAGGGAAAATTCTCTACAACCTGAACCTGCAACTTTCTGCTATCTTTTAAGGCACGAAATGGTCCGATTGGCCATCCGAAACTCACCTAAGACCCCCGGGACCTTAACCAAAGGCACCAACATATCCTAAAACCTTATTCAAACTTGTTCCAATCATCAAAATACCTCAAACAACATCAAATCACTCAAAACACATCGGATTCAAGCCTAAGTTTCTAAAATCTTCCGAAATACAGTTTTGATAAAAAAACCCAACCAAAACACGTTCGAATGACCTAAAATTTTGCAAACGCATCCCAACTGACATAATGAAGCTACTGAAACTCTCGGAATTCCATTCCGACCCTCGGATCAAAATCTCACCTACCAACCGGAAATAGCAAAAATCTCAACTTTGCCAATTCAAGCCTAATTCTACTCCAAACCTCCAAAACCCATTCCGATCACACTCCTAAGTCATAAATCACCTCCCGAAGCTAACCGAACCATCGGAACTCACATCTGAGCCCTCTAACATATAAGTCAACATCTGGTTGACTTTTCCAACACAAACCTTCTTAAAAGAGACTAAGTGTCTCAAACCTAATCAAAAATCATTCCGGACTCGATCCGACCAACTCGATAACACAAAACACGGATAACAAAGCGTAAAGAAGCAGAAATAGGGGAAATAGAGTGGTAACTCATGAGACGATTGGTCGGGTCATCACATCCTCCCCAACTTAAACAAACGTTCGTCCTCGAACGAGTCAAGAAACATACCTGAAGCCTCAAATAGGTGAGGATATTTGCTTCGCATCTCTCAATCGGTCTCCCAGGTAGCCTCCTCCATGGGCCGACCTCTCCACTGCACTTTCACTGAAGCTATATCTTTTGACCTCAACTTCCGAACCTGACGCTCCAAAATAGATGCTGGCTCTACATCATAAGTCAAATCACCCTCCAACTGAACAGTGTTGAAATCCAGAACATGGGACAGGTCTCCAATATACTTCCAGAGTATAGAAACATGGAAAACTGGATGCATACTCGACAAGCTGGGTGGCAAGGCAAGCTCATAATCAACCTCCCCAATCCTCCGAAGTACCTCAAAAGGCCCAAAGAACCGCGGACTCAACTTCCCTTTATTTATGACTCTCATAACACCCTTCGTGGGCAAAACCTTCAACAGGACTTTCTCACCAACCATGTAGGACACATCTCGAACCTTCCTGTCAGCATAACTCTTTTGCCTTGACTGCGTTGTACGAAGTCTCTCCTGAATTACCTTCACTTTATCTAAAGCATCCTGAAGCAAATCTATCCCCAATATCCTAGCCTCACTGGGCTCAAACCAACCAATTGGAAATCTACACCGCCTCTCGTACAAAGCCTCATATGGAGCTATCTAAATAATCGACCGGTAGTTGTTGTTATAAGAAAACTTTGCGAGCGGTAGAAACTGATCCCATGACCCTCCGAAATCAATAACACAAGCACGTAGCACATCCTCCAATATCTGAATAGTACGCTCGGACTGTTCGTCCCTCTGAGGATGAAAAGATGTGCTCAACTGCACCTGAGTACCCAACTCTCACTGAACAGACTTCCAAAACTGGGAAGTAAACTGAGTTTCCCTATCTGAAATAATGGAAATGGGGGACACCATGCAAACGAACAATCTCCCGGATATAGATCTCTACCAACCGCTCTGAAGAATAAGTAGTATAGATAGGAATGAAGTGCACGGACTTGGTCAGCCGATCCACAATCAACCAAATAGCATCGAACTTCTTCAAAGTCCATGGAAGTCCAACAACAATATCCATAGTGATCCTCTCCCACTTCCACTCAGCAATAACTATCTACTGAAGCAAGCCACCCGGTCTCTGATACTCATATTTCACCTAATAACAATTGAGACACCTAGCTACAAACCCCACAATGTCTTTCTTCATTCTTCTCCACCAATAGTGTTGCCTCAAATCTTGGTACATCTTCGCGGCACCCGGATGAATGGAATACCGTGAGCCATGGACCTCCTCCATAATTAACTCCCGAAGCCCATCCACATTAGGCACACAAATCCAACTATGCATCCTCAACACTCCATCATCACCAATGGTCACATCGCTAGCATCATCATGCTGAACTCTGTCCCTAAGGACAAGAAAATGTGGATCATCATACTGGCACTCTTTGGTGCGATCATATAAAGAAGACCGAGAAACTACACAAGCCAATACCCGACTGGGCTTAGAAATATCCAACCTCATGAACCGATTGGCCAAAGCCTGAACATCAACTGCAAGAGGTCTCTTCATAACTGGAATATATACCAAACTCCCCATACTTACTGCCTTTTAGCTCAAAGCATTGGCCACCACATTGGCCTTTCCCGGATGGTACAATATAGTGATATCATAATCTTTAAGCAACTCCAACCATCTCTGTTCTCTCAGATTAAGATCCTTTTGCTTGAACATGTGCTGAAGACTGTGATGATCAGTGAATACCTCACAAGATACGACATACAAGTAATGCCTCCAAATCTTCAATGTGTGCACTATGGCAGCCAACTCTAAATCATGAACGGGGTAGTTCTTCTCGTGGGGCTTTAACTGATGAGCAGCATATGCAATAACTCTACCCTCCTGAATCAACACATAACCAATCCCTGCTCTCGAAGCATCACAATACACTGTATATGAACCTGAAGCTGATAGAAAAACCAACATTGGAGTTGTGGTCAAAGCTGTTATGAGCTTCTAAAAGCTCTCCTCACACTCGACCGACCATACAAATGAAGCACCCTTCTAAGTCAACTTGGTCAAGGGCGATGCGATAGATGATAATCCTTAAACAAACGGCGATAATAGCCTGCCAAACCAAGAAAACTATGAATCTTAGTAGCTGAGGATGGTTTGCGCCAACTCTGCACTGCCTCTATCTTCTTTGGATCAACCTGAATCCCCTCACTGGACACCACGTGTCCCAAGAATGCCACTGACCCGAGCCAAAACTCACACTTAGAGAACTTCGTATAAAGTTTATCCTCCCTCAATCTCTGCAATACAACTCTCAAATGTTCTTCTCCTGACTTCGCGAATATACCAAGATATAATCAATGAAGACTATGACAAACGAATCAAGATAAGGCCAGAACACGTTGTTCATCAGATGCATGAACGTTGCTGGGGCATTGGTCAGCCCAAAAGGCATAACCAGGAACTTATAGTGACCACATCTGGTCCTGAAGGCTGTCTTGAGAATATCTGAATCCCTGATATTCGACTAGTGATAACCCGAACGGAGATCAATCTTGGAGAACACCCTCGCTCCCTGAAGTTGGTCGAATAGATCATCAATGCGAGGAAAAGGATACTTGTTCTTAATTGTTACCTTGTTCAATTGCCTATAATCAATGCACGTTCTCATTGTGCCATCCTTCATCTTCACAAACAGAACCGGCACACCCCAAGGTGGCACACTAGGCCGGATGAACCCCTTATCTATGAGTTCCTGAAGCTGCTCATTTAACTCTTTCAACTCCGCTGGTGCCATATGATACGGAGAAATAGAAATGGGCTGAGTGCCCAGCACAGGTCAATACCAAAATCAATATCCCTGTCCGGTGGCATGCCCGGCAGGTCTGCAGGAAATACATCAGGGAAGTCCCTCACAATTGGAACAGAATCAATGCTGGGAGCCTTAGCTCTGACATCCCTCACAAAGTCAAGATACAAGAAACAACCCTTCCCTACCATATGATGGGCTTTCAAGAAAGAGATCATTCTACTAGGAACATAATCAGTCACACCTCGCCATTCGATCCATGGCACACCCGGCATAGCCAAAGTAACTATCTTAGCATGATAGTCTAGAATAGAACGACACAGAGATAGCCTATCCATACCCAAAATGACATCGAAATCCACCATACTCAGCAATAAAAGATCAACTCAGGTCGTCAGACCCTCAATAGTCACCACACATGACCGATACACACGATCTACAATAATAGCATCGCCCACCGGGGTAGATATATGAACAAGAAAAGCAAGAATCTCATGGGGCGTACCTAAATAATGAGCAAAGTATGATGACATATAATAAAAGGTCGATCTGGGATCAAATAATACAGAGGCATCTTTGTGGAAGACTAAAATAATACCTGAAATGATAGTATCGGAGGCAATAGCATCGGATCTGCCTAGGATAGCATAGAAACGGGCCTGACCGCCCCCTGATCAACCTCCCCCTCTGGGGAGACCCTTGGCTAACTGATCCCTACACATAGATGGTTGGGCGGGTGGTGGTGGAGCAACTGGAGCTGAAGCTGACGAATGGACCCTCTGTTGGGATGAACTAGCAACACGGCGGGGACAATGCCTCCTCATGTGTCCAAACTCCCTGCACTCATAGTAACTCCCCGGTGCTGGAGATGGGGACTGAAGGGAACCCCTCACACCAGAGTGGCTAGCAGATGCAATCGGCATAGAAGAGCCCTGAACAGATGGAGCACGGGATGAGCTCTGAGCTGGAAGGGCACTAAGGGATGAATGGCCCCGGTGTGAACTGTAGGAACCATGACCCGATGACGTCCCTCGTTAACTTGAGCGATCAGACTGACCATGTTGGAACTATCGGCCTCTGTCGTGCTGAAACTGGCCCCTCGAAGAAGCCCCATTATAGCTACCAGATCCTCGAGGCCTCTTGGTCTCCCTCTCCTCTCTCTCTCCTGGCAACGAACAGACTCAATCTCCCTGGAAATATCCGCAACCTCCTTGAATGTAGCACCAGTCACCCTCTCCCTAGTCATGAGAATACAGAGCTGGTACGCGAGGCCATCAACAAACCTCCTGATCCTCTCTCGATCGGTGGGAACCAACCAAACTGTATGTTGGGCTAACTCAGAGAATTGTATCTCATATTGCATCACTGTCATCTCCCCCTGACACAGCTGCTCAAACTTCCTACGCAGCTCCTCTCGGCGCGACTGTGGTACATACTTCTCTAGGAAGAGAATAGAGAATTGCTGCCAAGTAAGGGGCGCTACACCAGCAGGCCTACGCCTATCATACGTCTCCCAGCAAGTGAAGGCAGCCCCAGAAAACTGAAAGGTGGTGAATTCCACACTACTAGTCTCAAGAATCCCTGCTGTATGAAGCATCTGCTAGCACTTATCCAAGAAACCCTGGGCATCATCACTCTCTGCACCGCTGAATGTCGAAGGTTGGAGTCGATCAAACCTCTCAAGTCGACGCTGCTTGTCATCTTGCATAACTAGTACTACAAACTACTGAACTGGTGCAACCGGATGGGCTGGATATGCCCCCAGTGTCTGGAGTCCCTGTACAACCTAATTAGGTGTGCGCACAATAGGGGTCTAAATCCCTCCCCCGGCCTGTGAAGTAGTTGCGGCCATAGTAGATGAAACCGCCTGAGCCAATCCGGTACACACTGATAAGATCTGAGCTAAATCATCTTGAAGGCCTAGAATCACAATTAGCACAACTGGTGCATGAACTGGTTCTGCTGGAGCATCCAAGATGGATCCTGATCCTGAGCTGGGGCAGCTGGTGGATCAACAGATGCTTCCCTCGCTGCTCTGCCTCTACCACGACCACATCCACGACCTCTGGTGGCCTCAGCTGGTGGCACTGGTGGTCGTCCACCCCGTCTGGTAGCTCGTGTCCTCAACATCTGTGAGAGAATAGAATAACAGAAGTTTAGTACTCGGATCAACAACTTGCACGATAAGAATTTCAAGAATGTGAAGTTTCCTAAAGGTTCTGCAGCCTCTCGAGGATAAGTATAGACGTCTCCATACCGATCCGTGAGACACTACTAAACTGGCTCATGGCTCACGAGACCTATGTAGCCTAGGCTCTGATACCAACTTGTCACGACCCCAAATACCGGTCGTGATGGCACCTATCACATTACTAGGCAAGCCAACCAATTAACTAACCACAACCCATTTCACTTTAACAAATCCTTTACTAACACTGTTTAATTACCGATTATAATAATAAGTGCTTAAAACACAAGATAGATACGCGAAAGTCAACAAAAACATGAAAGACTACACATCCCACCCTGATCTGGTGTCATGAGTCTAGAGCCTCTAATATAAGTTTGAACAACCTACTATATAAATAGTCTATAAATGCGGAAAAGTAATAAGATAGAAGGGAGAAATCAGGGCTGCAGACGCCATGCAGCTATCTCAAAATCCTCGGCAAATGCTGGAAAATAGCTGAAAGCTCTCACTCGGCCACTCAAGCACCTGGATCTGCACACAAATAAGTAAGTAACTAAAGTAAATAATGGACTGAAAGTAGTGATGAGCAGTTCAAAACATATGACTTTAAAATCAGTTCTGCCATAAATTCATCATTTTCAGTTTAAAACTTGTAAATTAGTTACTTGATGATATATCCAACAGAGGCTTATGAATAAGAAGAGTGAAAATAGTAGAAACATCATAACAGGGCCCCTCGGGCAAAGAATCACTCAGAATATGGCCCCTCGGGCAGCCTGTCAGTCACTCGTGACTCAGCTCTCGTCACTCAGTACTCACTCTCAGCACTCGGCTCATTAAATCTCATAAATTAGAAATTATAGTAACCGATGCGGCGTGCAGCCCGATCCATATATTTATAGTCGACTACGCTTACTAGGGGTGTGCAGACTTCGGAGGGGCTCCTACATCCCAAGCGTCATATCGCTACGACGTGTAGCCCGATCCAATATATATATCTCTGCGATGTGCAGCCTGATCCATAATGTCCTCACCATTAGGTTCTCAACCTCTCTCAGTCACTAGCCTCACAGCCTCTCAGGCACCGCAACAAAAATTAGGGAATTCAGCAATAATAGCCCTCACAATAAAAGTAAAATAATAAAACTAGTTTAAACATTTAACAGTTGAAAACATGACTGAGGATATGCTTTTAACAAGTAAAGTGAGGAAAACAGTCAAAATGCCCCTAAGGGTTTCTACCGGTCGGCACAAGGTCCCAAATATGGCCCGTAATACAGTTTAAGGATCGAAAATCTAGAATAATATAACATTTCCAAGTAAAATACGCGGCTTAACAGTCGTTATGGGATGAAGTAAAATACGCGACTTAACAGTCGTTATGGGATGGACCAAGTCACAATCCTTACTGGTGCACGCCCACACGCTTGTCACCTAGCATGTACGTCACCGCATTTATCAAATCAAGTCAAATACCGGGGTTTGTGCCCTCAGTTCCAAATTTACAATGGTTACTTACCTCAAACCGGTAAAAATACTACTTCGCGATGCCTTTGCCTCTTGAATCGGCCTCCACTCGCGTCGAATCTAGTCAAAATTATAATGAATACGTCACAATATGCTAAGGGAGCAAAGCCCAAGCAAAAATAATAAAAAAATACCAAAATCACGAAATTAGCAAAACCCGAGCCCCAGGCCCACTTCTCGAAACTCAGAAATTTTCACATCTACAGGTTACTTATCTCCCCACGAGTTCATACATGTCAAAAGTTCTCAAATATGACCCCAAATGGTCCTCCAAATCCCCAAATCAAAATCAAAAATTCCAAACCCTAGTTCTTCCATTTTTAGTTCAAGTTTCCATAAATTTCTAGGTGGATTTCAAAATAGAATCGAGTTTTCGGTTAGAAATTCATACCTCCAAACGTTTCTCCTTGAATCCTTATTTAATCTACTTCAAAAAGCTCTCAAAATGACCAACTATGGAGTAAAATAGACCCACATTCGCGGACAAGACGAGTTTAAAACATTTCTGCTCAGGCATTTATTCCTTCATCGCGATCGTGGGAGAACCTTCGCGATCGCGAAACACAAAACTCAGCTCCTTCAATTTAACTCTATGCGAACGCGATAACTCTTACGCGAACGCGATGCCTGGCGACTCAACCCTACGCGATCGCAGATAACCTTACGCGTTTGCGATGCACAAATATCCATATAAGACTCAGGTCCATTTAACCCTATGCGAACGCGACTCCTCTCCGCGTTCGCGATGAATTCCTTTCCCATACTACGCGATCGCGAGCCTCTCTTCACGAATACGAAGAAAAACTTGACAGCCTCCTCCATTCCTTCTACGCGATTGCGATACACCCCACGCAATCGCGAAGGGCAAATTCTTTGCAACCTGGACCTGCAACTTTCTGCTATCTTTTAACGCACGAAATGGTCCGATTGGCCATCCGAAACTCACCTGAGGCCCCTGGGACCTCAACCAAAGGCACCAACATATCCTAAAACCTTATTCAAACTTGTTCTAATCATCAAAATACCTCAAACAACATCAAATCACTCAAAACACATCGGATTCAAGCCTAAGTTTCTAAAATCTTCCGAAATACATTTTTGAAAAACCCAACCAAAACACGTTCGAATGACCTAAAATTTTGCAAACGCATCCCAACTGACATAATGAAGCTACTGAAACTCTCGGAATTCCATTCCGACCCCCGGATCAAAATCTCACCTACCAACCGGAATCGCAAAAATCTCAACTTTGCCAATTCAAGCCTAATTCTACTCCAAACCTCCAAAACCCATTCCGATCACACTTCTAAGTCATAAATCACCTCCCGAAGCTAACCGAACCATCGGAACTCACATCTGAACCCTCTAACATATAAGTCAACATCTGATTGACTTTTCCAACACAAACTTTCTTAAAAGAGACTAAGTGTCTCAAACCTTATCAAAAATCATTCCAGAATTGATCCGACCAACCCGATGACACAAAACACGGATAATAAAGTATAAAAAAATATAAATGGGAAAAACAGAACGGTAACTCATGAGATATCACAGTAAAATTCTGGCGAAACGCCAGCAAGGTAGTGACCTAGCAGAGCCGACAGCCTTTGGGTGATCTTGCTGGATTTCGTGGTTGATTTTTTCTTTATGAAAGTGGAAGATGGCTGCAGTTGCTTTCTTTGAGTAAGAAAGGAGATGATTCTCCAAAAAGGGGCGCTAGGTTGTAGCTTTTGCAAATTGGGGATCTGCCATTTTTAAGTTCCTCCTCTTTTTGTATTTTTTTTTTGTGCGTGTATGTGTCTTTCAAGTGTAGTATCTGTTCTTATCAGTTTAATATCTGATATGTGGGTCATCGGCTCACACGATATTAACTCAATATTTTAAGGGGGAGAGTCCATTAAGGTAGCTTGCTGCATTGGCTATTGCGCGTCGCCCATGCGTTGCACTACTGCACGGGCCTGGCGCACCCCACCTTTGAAAAAAACAATTAAAAAAAATTATAATATAGCTTAGGAAATTTATTGGTGGAAGAGACAAGGATTTGAATGTGATTGTCTAGGGTAGGTGTTATTTGTAGAAAATTGCTAGGAAAGATCATGTGAATTAGTTATCAGATGATAAGAGAGAATCCTTTGCCATGTGACAATTTTCCATTGGCTCTTTTTTTGTTTTCTTGATAATTACTAATAAAAATCTACTCCTACTAAATGAGTAAATAAAAGCAAGGTAAAATTACTACACTTAATATTTTTTCTCATTTAAAATTAAACTAAGCTAAGTAAAATTACATCTTTTTTTTTTTGCTAAAATTTTTCTTTCTTTGTAAAATGAAAATAAAACATATACTCTAAAAATATGTAACTTTTTTGTAATTTTTAATTTATCAAAATAAACCTATAAAAAGGTGAAATAAAATTAAAATATTAAAATTAAACTGAAAATCTATTTAAATACTAAAAAGTGAATGGAAAAATTAAACATGATCAAAAAATTAGGTGCTCACATTAAACATTCTTGATAAATTCAATTTCTACGTTTGCATTAGAGTAGACTGGTTATATCACATTCTTAGGAATATAAAAAAATTTCAAACTTTACATGAATGCGGGATGCTTTATGGACTACTATCCTTTTTTGTCCATTAGTTGAAACGAACGGAGGTTTAAAAGGACATGTACTTGGAAGAAAAAAATGTGACTGCTCCTTCGCATTGCCCTAGCACTTATGGCTTTTGAGCACCTGTTTAAGTAATATCTACCAATATAAGGAAATGTTTGCACAATTAAAACACCCAAAAGACATTATAGGTAACCATCCATAAATAAAATAAAAATTTTAATTGTTACTTCGAAAATACGAGTAACAATTAAACTTGATTTGTGGTTTTAAAGATATGTGATTTAGTTCAATACCAATTAATAATTAAGAAAATATGAAGTGAAAATGAAAGAGATAAGTAAATCAAACCAATATAACTCAGCAACAGTGACCTCGAGGTGGATATAGAATAGTAAGAACAATCAAGCAAGAAAAGTAAGTAAACTAAGAGCAATAGAGCAAAAGGACAATATTGATGAACAGTAGACAAAAAGTAGAGCGTATATTCTTTTCTCATTGATTAGATGGCGATACAAATGAGTGGGTCCTCTTTATATAATAGGAGAATTCAAAATATGGAATATTTCTATTTACAGTAAAGAATATTCCTGATACAGCTGTCTAACCGCCCAGAGGCGGACCTACGTTGTAGGTTTGTCACGACCCGGATTTCCCACCGTCGGGAGTCGTGATGGCGCCTACTATTAGGAGCTAGTCAAGCCAATTAATTATTAACCTTTTAGTCAAATATCGACAATATTAAGGCAATGAGACATTTAATATAAAAGCGAAAGTTTTAAATATAAATAAACGGAAAACAAGTGCGGAAATTCAATTACAACCTCTACCCAAGACTGGAGTCACTAACTCACGAACATCTATAGAATGCTAAACACAAGGGCTGAATAAAACACAATACTATTTGTTCCGGTACAAGGATAACAAATGAAAGACAAAGATAGAAGAGACTCCAGGCCATGCGGACGTCAGCAAGGCTACCTCGGGAATCTCTGGAGTGAAGTCAGCTCTAAATGCTCCTACTGTAGTCCAAAAGCTGCTGCTCCGGTACTGTGATATGTGCAAAAAGATGCACAGAGTGTAGCATCAGCACAACCGACTCCATGTGCTGGTAAGTGCCTGGCCTAACCCCGGCGAAGTTGTGACGAGGCTAGACCAGACAACCGGATAAACCTGTGCAGATATATATACAAGTACAACAAAAAAATAGCGGAAAGTAAACAATTAAAACTTGGAGGGGAACATGCTTATGGGGTAGCATATAAAACGGAATAACAGGAACAACAAAGGAAACTACATCTAATTTCTTCTAACACGGAATAAGGGAAAACAAACCACTTTCACTTGTTTCAATTTCCTCTCGTTGCAGGCGTACAACTCGATCCCATTTCTTATAATATCATGTGGTAGGTGTACCACTCGATCCTATTTTATAATATCACGTGGTAGGCGTACCACTCGCTTCCATGTCATAATATCACGTGGTAAGCGTACCACTCGATCCCATTTCATAATATCACGTAGTAGGCGTACCACTCGCTCCCATGTCATAATATCACGGGGTAGGCGTATCACTCTATCCCATTTTATAATATCACGTGGTAGGCGTACCACTCGATCCCATTTCATGATATCTCGTGGTCGGCGTGCCACACGATCCCGTTTCTTTCAGCACAATACACAAAATAATCCCGGCAAGGGAGAAAGATGTTATAATAAACTATCCCGGCAAGGAAACAAGATAATATAATAAACTATCCCGGCAAGGGAGATCCAGCTATAACCAAACTTATTCAATTTTCACTTAACACAATTAAATCAATACTCAGTCTCAACAATTACTGGCTCAGTGTTAAAGATTTCTGTGACGACCCGACCCGTCGTCTCATGTGTTACTACTCCATTTTTCCCGTTTATTTCTTCTTAATATCTCATTATCGGTATGTGGTGTGTGAGAGTTGATTTGGACTGGTTTTGATAAGAAATGAGGCACTTAGTCTCTTTAAGGAAAGCTTAAGTTGGAAAAGTCAACCGAATGTTGACTATTGAGTTAGAGGGCTCGGATGTGATTTCCGGTGATTCGGTTAATTTTGGTGGATGATTTGTGACTTAGGAGCGTGATCGGAATTGATTTTGGAGGCCTGGTGTAGAATTAGGCTTGAATTGGCGAAGTTAATATTTTGGAGAATTTCGGATGATAGGTGAGATTTTGATCCGAGGGTCGGAATGGAATTCCGAGAGTTGCTGTAGCTTTGATATGTGATTTGTGATATGTGTGCAAAATTTCAGGTCATTCGGACGTGGTTTGGTTGGGTTTTTTATCAAAAATGTATTTCAAAAGTTTTTAAGAAACTTAGGCTTGAATCTGATGTGATTTAATGGTTTTAGTGTTGTTTGGTGTATTTTAATAATTGGAACAAGTTCGTATGATGTTTTGGGATATGTTGGTGCCTTTGGCTGAGGTCCCGGGGGCCTCGGGTGATTTCGGATGGTTAACGGGATGAAATTTGGAGCTTAAAGGTTGTTGAAGGATCTGGTATCTGGTATTTCCGCTTCTGCGGAAATGGACCGCAGAAGCGGTCCCACAGAAGCAAAAGGGCACCCGCAGAAGCAAAAAATTGGCCGGGGTGATTTCTCCGCAGAAGCGGACCGCAAAAGCGGACCAGCGGACCGCTGAAGCGGACCCGCTTACGCAATTGGTTGACCGCAAAAGTGGTCTTGGGGAAAAGTTGAGGAACCGCAGAAGCAGATAAGTAACCGCAAAAGCGGTGTCGCAGAAGCGACAAAAAGGACCGCAAAAGCAGAAAGAGCTGTTCAGAAGGGGATTTTTATTTAGTATTTCATGCGCGATCTTGGGATATTTTCCACCATTTTTTAGTGAGCTTTGAAAGCTTTGAGGCGATTTTGAAGAGGGATTCAAGGAGGAATGATTAGAGGTAAGTTCCTTGGCCTAAATACACGAGATTATGTTAGATTTAACATGGAAATTGGTTGAAATTCATTAAAAGGGGTAAAGCTAGGGCTTGAGTTTTTTATATTTCAAATTGGGATTTGATAGGTCATTTGAGCTTGGATTTGGGAGTTATTGGTATGTATGGACTCGTGGCGAGACGAGAAATTCGGTAATATGAGTTTTGTAATTTTTAGGGAAGCGGGCCCAGGGCTCGGGTTTTGCTAGTTTCGAGATTTTTTCTATTTCTCGATTGTTTTCGATTGGGTATTGTTCCCGTAGCATGTTGTGATTTCGCTCTGATTTTGGTTAGATACGACACGCATGGAGGCCGATTTGAGGGGCAAAGGCGTCGCGAGCTAGAGATTTCACCGGTTCGAGGTGAGTAATACTTGTAAATAATATCCAGAGGGTTTGAAACCCCGGATTTGCACATCATAGTGCTGTATTGAGGTGATTTGCATGCTGGATACGAGCGTGGGATAAGCACCATTGGGGATTGCAACTTGGTCCGTCCCGGTTGTTGATTTTTACCACGTATTTGACTAAACTACTTGTTATCATCATAGTTTGGACTGATTTCCATGTTTTGGGCTTCGTGTCGATTATTTGAATCCTTTAGGGATTGTTATCACTGTTTCCATCATACTTAGCATGTTAAATAATTTCGGTCCTGAGTTAAACACTGTTTTGAAATGTCCAGACATACTTCTATGGTTTTAAAACTTAAACTACATATTTTTAATGTTCAGAACTGAGAACTGTTATTTGAATATTGCCCTAGTGGCTTATGTGAATTTCTGGACTGAGCATGGATCGGGCTGCGCACCGCAGCAGTGTTATGGTGGATTTTCTGGACTGAGGATGGATCGGGCTACACGCTGCAGCGATGTGATATTGATATTGCGCTTGGGCTGTAGGAGCCCCTTCGGAGTCTGAACCCCCACAGTGAGCGCGGGTACCCAAACGGATCGGGCTGCGTGCCGCAGTGATCATATGCATTACATTGCATTCATGCATTGGTTCCTGTTTGTACTACGTGTCATGATATTCAGCACTCGTTTTTCATTGACATCCATGTTACTTCTTGCACCGTTGACCAGATACCCTGGTGTTATTTGTTGGTGGAGTGCTGTGCCCGAAGGGCTGACTTGTGTGCTGACTTGCACTATCTGATTTGCATTCATTTGCTTAATTGTCGGAAGAGGATATTTTCAAAAGTGGTTTTTAACTGAACCAGATATTTCTAAAGAATTTTTACGGTTTTACTGTTTTCTCAAAGGGTTGTACCATCCTATATAGCATGATGGAGTGCTCTTACGTGATTTCATTCCACTCAGTTATTATTTACTCTTATTACTCACTGAGTTGGAGTACTCACTTTACTCCCTGCACCTCGTGTGCAGTTGCAGGTATTGTTCACCCGGAAGCGGGTTAATAGCTGATTGAAGGTATTGCTACTGTAGTGGGCAAGTTGACCGCCAGCATTTTTGGCACCGGACTTCATCTTTTGATTCCAGATTTTTATTCTGTATATTAATATTGGCCCGGTAGTTGTGTTTAGTCTTCTTTAGATTCTCGTGACTTGTGACACCCCAGTCGGGTTGTGTTGGGTTGTAGATATCGATTATTATTATCATTAAGTTGTATTTATCTATTCATTTATGTTTAATAATTTTGAAAGGGGCGTCATTGTTCTGTTGGCTGGCCTTGTCTTCACGAGAGGTGCCATCACAACCGGGTTTGGAAATTGGGTCGTGACAAGTTGGTATCAGAGCCTAGGTTACTAGGTCTCACGAGTCATGAGTAGGTTTAGTAGAATCTCGCGGATCGGTACGGAGACGTCTGTATTTATGCTCGAGAGGCTGTAGAACTTTTAGGAAATTTTCACATCCTTGGAATTCTTAACGTGCGTACTTGATTCAGTTTGAGATATAACTCTTGAAATTCCTTCCACATATTTGTATGCGCACATGGGCGCTCAGTATTGTATGTGCCTTGATAGCTTGTGTTTCCCCGATCAAAGGGCGAGATATGATCTTCGTGAGTTTGATGTTAGGCCAGTCTGGAGGACTTGAGGCCGGATCTTGCCTAGGGCTTGAGCACTGAGGTGCTGATCATGTGAGCAAGTGTTTTGAACTTATATGTTCAGTATTGTCCTTATTAGCCAGAATGGCGATTGGATATCCATGTTATGAGTATGTTAGTGCTGGGAGGTATATTTATATGACTTGGTAGTAACGAAGAAGTCTGCTGGATAATAGACGAACTGGTAAGTGATTCCTTTCCTATTGTGATCTGTTGTGTAGCCCGAGTTATGGACGTGTGAAGGATATTTTCGTATCTCCTAGTTGGGAAGTGAAGTGCATTGCATGCGACGATATGAGTTCTGACTCAGGAAGACTAATGACTGTGTAACATATATAATGGTGGAAGGTGTGCTGAAATACTAAATTGAGGCGACACAGGTAGGTTATCTCTTACGGAGTGTTCTTAAGTGGTATGATCCTTATGTGTATGTTAGAAAATCTCATGTGTAATTGAAAGGTACGTGTTGTAATTTGAAATTTTGTGTCGCTTAAGAGAGTGGACTCAGCTGATGTGGGGATGAATGCGAGGTTTGTAGAGGATTGCAGTACTGGATGATCTGTCTCTTCACAAACTTGTAGATGATTGAGTTTAATCTCACTATAATATTGTGGCATCATTAGAGTAAAAGTATTATGGGTTATTAAATATGTCCTGATAGATGGCTTCGAGCCAAGTTGGGGAGGTTGCTGTTGATTAGCTGGTCGCACAGTTATGTGCTATGTTGTTTCTGCTTTGAGGTATGCTGGCGGATCAGTCCTGGTTGCAGAAAATGAGTCGGGGATGGCACAAGTGAAGCAAAATTTTGATAAAGGTTATATGGTGCTTCATAGATGTGAGGAAATAATAGGATGTCTTTAGCTATTGTTGATAAAGAATGCTCATTGTATAGAGAAGGAAGATGTTTGTTTGTATTGGAATGAGATCATATCTTGCGGTGTCAGAGTGCTAATGAGGCATGATTGGTTCTGTTCGTTAAGTCAGGTAATTTGCAGTTTGAATAAGAGTGAATGACTCTTGAGAATGGTTTTTAATGTGTTCAAGATTTACATGAGATAATCAGGTTGCTTAAGGTTGTGTATGTGGTTAGAGATTGTGTTTTTATTGGGGAAGGTCAAGACTTGTGGTATTTTTATGTTTCTTATAGGGTCCTATGTATCGGTATCTGGAAAGTAATGGTAACAAATTCAGAGTCGCAGAAAGCTTTTTGGGGTAAGGTATTCTGGAATGTGGTATTAATAGGATCAGCTGGGAGAGTATTCAGTGGACTATGGGTCTTAAACAGTGTGGTCCTATATTTGAGTCTCGTGTGGTAAGCCTAGAATGAGGCATTGTGACACTACAGTGAGGTGGAGATATCAAGTTGATGATGAATCAGAAGGGAAATTAGATAGACGGAATAGTTTGATGGTAGACCGAACCGGAATGGTAAAGATATGATTAATTTTTGTGTGTGTTCGAGGCGATGAGTTCGTACAGGTATTTTGCAGCAAAGCGCTTGAGTTCTGACAGCTTGTTTAGCTGGGCCTAGTTAGAAGGATTCAGTCCTGACAGTTTAGCTTGTACAAATGGAATTGGTAGAGATGTTCTTGTTGGATTTTATCGTGGTTTGGAGACGTATATACTGTCTATTGGCATGCGAGGCATGGAATGAGTAATGATTTCTCTTTTGGATGGGATTGATGGAGAGTTCTTGACTAGTAGAGTACGTAGATGTTTGTGGTTAGGAAGGGAGACGGAGTTCTCATGTTATACTAGTGTGGTATGGTGTAGGCGATATGTTGTGGAGGATTGGGATTAGTGTGTGTAAGGTTACGGTTCAGTTTATAATGGAAAGTCATTAAATTCTTAAGCAGCAGGCATTTGTAAGTGATTAAAGAATCGATCTTCAGATGATTAGGGTGAATGATCCTCATATGACTAAGGAAGATGGTATTGCTAATCATAGTGATTTGATGAGGTTATATGCTGAAGAAAAAGGGCAATGTGATTAAGTTGATGGCACTTCGGTAGCGTTGCGGCATTTTCTTGTTGGATCGACTGCTGATATTTGAGTGCGTTTGATGGCATAAGAGAATTTTAGAATATCTTTCGTAGGATGATTGGGTACTCAAGATGTGATATGTATTCATATGGCGGAATTTGGGATCAGGTACAGTGATTCATGTGCTATATGGAGTCGGAGACTGTGAGTTCTCAGGTACAGACTATGTGGTAGTTGTGGATCGTGTGTATCGGCACCGTTTAACGGCTATTGGGATTTGGAGACCCGAGTGGATCTTTTTTTACTTGGTATATTAGATTGTGGATACGATATTGGGGTATAAACTGGTTGTCTCAGTGTTGGGTTATCTAGACTATTGTGCTATGGGTTATGTCGAAAAATGCCACAGGTTGTGTGGTGGAGTGCATCGGGTTATGTTCTTGCAGAGTGTTGTATTCCAAAGACCAGCGGATGGCTAGAAAGGGATTGCTTTTCATAAGTGGGCCTTCGTGGTGGATGTCAGTGCAGAGGTTTCTACCATTGATTTAGTTCCGGTATTGAGGGACTTTTTTAGATGTGTTTCTTGTGGTCGGGCGTGTCGCCGGGTGAGATTATGGATCTCGGTATTTATTTGGTGCCGGGCACCGTATCGTACGGCTCCGGTAGGAGTTGTAGTAGTGGGAGGATCAGTTTCAGGCTTCTTGATATTGAGTTCGTCGGCAGGCCGAGGTAGCTATATATTTAGCTTAGAGTCCGCTTGGTTGGCCCCGAGTTGTATTGTTGAGGGATAAGTTGATTCGATCATTCTTGAGATTGTTAGTGATCTAGGGAGATCTATGAGTTGCTCTTCTATGTTGTGAGATGTTATGATTAGTTGGATATGGGCACATGTGGTGCGGTTCTATTGAGGATTCATAGAGAAAGTTGAGTGGGAAGAGTAATTGAGTGTGCTCGGTAAATGGAGTATTGGTTATGATCTATCAGGTTGCGTGTCGTATGTTATTTGTTCCACTGTGGGTGTAAAGAATTGCTTTGGTTTCAGACATCAAAAATTGTGCGTGGCTATTGATTTTTAGCATAGCGACTTGAGATGCTTCGTGTGTAACAATATTTGGAAAGGATCGCACATTGTAGCGAGGATACGAGGAGTTATGACCTTTCGGGGTAGCTTCAGGTGTTCTATTTCTATTACGTGAGACGGGGTCTCAGCCTTGTGTTGTGATGGACTGATGAGCTTGAGTACCACTCTTTCATTTGAGTTAATTCTCATGATTTGAGTATGTTCAGACTGTTTCTCATTGGTACGTGTATTATGCAAGTTGTGGATTAGGCCTGTGTTGAGGTGTCATATCACCAGAGTGGTGTGTGGGTTCGAGGTGATCATTGGAGTCATTAATGAATTCGAACAAATGTGATTTCAGCTTGTTAGAAGGATAAAAATTGAGGTCTGGTCCGAAAATCTATTGTGGTATTAGTCGAAAAGGAAGTGGCTTCACGTATGTTTAATCTGAGGAATGGTTGTGGTTTATCGCGTGTTTCATTTGTCGTTTGCGGTATATGAAAGTGTTGGAATAAGGCTTTAGCTAGTAAGATGTTTTCTATTGGTTTCTGGTTGTTGTGGGTAACTATTGTGGATAGAAGTTATCGTTTCGAGTGTTTGGATTATGTGGTATATCATATGGTTCCACCTGAGGTTGCAG
>MU675630.1:3149-55000 GCA_026770625.1 Nicotiana glauca
CTAACACCTTCCCTCGGGTCAACAGAATTCCTTACTTAGAATTTCTGGTTCGCAGACTTCATTTGGAAAGTCGAAATTTCCTCGACTCGGGATTCAAATAAATCGGTGACTTGGGACACCTTAATTTATTCCAAGTGGCGACTCTGAAATAAATAAAATAATCCCGTTTCGAATATTATCACTTAAATTGGAAAAACTCCTTTATATACGCCCTCGAAAGGGGACGCGCCAAAAGGAGGTGTGACACCCACGTGCCTGTATTCCGAGATTTTTCAAGGGAAGTTGTTCTTTATAATCCAATGATCAATAATATATGATTTCTAATTCATTTCATAATAAATTTTGTGGTCAAATTCAACTCTTGTCAAAACCCTAGGTTTTTGTTCTAACCCCATGATTTCACCTTAATACTAGTGTTTAATCTACCTAATAAGTATTAAACTAGAAATAGGTAGAACAAACTTACCTCAAGATGTTAGGTGAAGTTCTTCTCTCAAAAGCTCTAAAATCGCCTAATGGTGGAGTGAAATATGGCAAAAATGGACTTAGAACCCGTAATAAATGAACTCAATGCTTTAGCGACTTCTGCATTTACATTTAGGGGACCGCATCTACGAGAAAGTGGCCACATCTGCGGACTTTGGCCAAAAGGGTTGGGGCCGCTTCTGCGAAGCCACTTCTGCGGTTTGGCATGGCCTTCCCTGGGCTACATCTGCAATGGATGGACTGGATATGTGGTCTTGCACCTGCGGTCCACCAACCGCAGGTGCGGTCCACCAACCGCAGGTGCGGTTATGACAGAAACAGTAGCTTCAACACTTCTCAAAAATTTCCACTTCACTCGAGCCTCGTCCAATTGATGCTCGGGGCTCTCGGGCCGCGCCCGGACATACTGACAAGTCTAAAATCATGAGACGGACCTACTCAAACCTTCGTAACACCCGAAACAACACTAAATCCAAGAACCACCCACTAAAACCAAATGAATCAAACTTATGAACTTCAAGTTCTTAATTTTTCTCTAACGAACCGAAATGCCCTTAAACTACTCGTATTGACACCAATTTTTTTCGGGCAAGTGTTAAATGTTATATAGGACCTGTACCAGGCTCCGAAACCAGTATACGAGCTCAATACCAATGTGATCAATCATTAATTATTTTATTTAAGTTCTTAGAATTTTAGTTTAACAATTTCTAATGAAAATTCATTACTCGGGCTAGGGACCTCGGAATTCAATTTCAGGCATATGCCCAAGTCCCATATTTTCCTATGGACCCTCCTGGACTGTTAAATCATGAATCCAGGTTGCTCAAAAGGTTGATCAAAGTCAAACTTGGCCTTTTAAGAAAATCATAAGGAACCAAATGAGTATATTTCAACCCAAACTTCTTCCAAATCCCAAACCAACCGTCCCCGCAAGTTGTAAATTAGCTAAAGAAAGTGTGGGAAGTTTTATTTAAAGGAACAGGGCTCTAAATGGTAAATCGATCAGTCGGGTCATTACAGTTGTGATATGTTATGTGCTTGGGGCTTATCCACCATTTGCAGTTATTCAAGGTTATATACAGAGGTTGTGGGGGAAACATGGGGTTGATGGGATTGCAATGCTAAAAATGGTGTAATTGTTATTAGATTTGATACCGCAATATGGAAGCAAGAGGTAATTGAGGGTGCCATATATCACTTTGATAATAAGCCTCTTATTATCAAAGCTTGGACACTTGAGTTGGTATTCACTGGGGAGGAACTCTTGATAGTACCAATTTGGATTAAATTACTAGATTTGGACTTCAAGTATTGGAGTCAAAAATGGTTATGTAAGATAGGAAGTTTGATTAGGAAACCTCTAATAGTGGACCAACACACAGAGAAGAGGATCGGACTGAAGTTTGCAAGGGTGTTGGTGGAGGTTGAAATGAATAGTAAACTACCTGATGTGGTGAAGTTTATGAATGAAAAAGGCAAAATAATATAGCAAGAGGTTAGTTATGCTTGGAAACCATCTTTGTGGAATCATTGTTTTTAGTATGGGCATGAGGAAGATGTGTGTAGAATTAAGAAAAAATTTCAAAAGATTGAACAGATGCATAAAGAAAAGTTGGCAGATACACAGGTGGAGAAACAAGGTCAAGGGCAAAATAGGAACAATGCAAACATGGAAGTTCAGACAGCAAATGGAACTAAGAAGAGATATGATGCAGGGAAAAGACCAGTAGGGAGAACACATCAATATATAGTTAAGAATCATGGGGCACTAAAGGAAAGAAATGGATAACAAGACTGGAAAACACCTAATAAATATGGTAAGACTGTAGTGAGGCAGATGGAACAAGTGGAGAAGTCTAACTCATTTCAGATACTCAACAAGCAAAAATAACTTAATTTAATCAAAGAAGGGGGGGAAGGAAGTAGTGTGGGTGGTCTAAGTATTCCTCACAACGGGGATGGTTAGTATACTAAGTTGGAATATAAGGGGGGCTTAATGCTCCTAATAAGCAAAAGGAGATTAAGCTCCTTTGCAATGAGGAAATAGTAGGTTTGATAGGCTTACTAGAAATAAAAAAAAGAATGGAGAAGGTAGCAGAAACGATGTTTGCAGGATGGAAATATGTAACAAACCTTGAATGTCACTATAATGGTAGAATCTGGATCACCTGGAGGTCATATTACTACCTGTTAAATCCTAAGGAAAAAACTGCTCAATTAATAACATGTGAAGTTCTGTATGTACCACTAAAGCTAGCTTTTGAGGTGACATATGTTTATGCTTTTAATACAAAGGAGGAGAGAAGGGGACTGTGGGAAGATTTAATCAATCATAGTAGAGGATGTAGACATGGATGGCAATAGGTGATTTCAATGTAGTGTTGAATGCAGATGACAGAATTGGTGGAAAGGAAGTGACATGGGCTGAAGTGGGGGATTTTGACAACTGTGTAATGGAGTGTGGATTAATGGAATTGCCAGCACAAGGGAATAGGTATACCTGAAGTGGTAAACATGAGGAGCATAAAATATTCTCAAAAATTGATTGGATTTTTATCAATGATCAATGACTTACTACTATGCCAGATTATACTGCCAGATTCCTGATTGAAGGAATTAGTGATCATTGTCCTGCTAAGGTGACATTTTTAGAAGAGGGCCAAAGAATCAGAAGGTCTTTTCCATTTGCAATGTTTGGACAAAGCATCCACAATTCATGAGGATAGTCAAAGAAGGTTGGCAAATTAATCTAGAAGGGTGCAAAATGTTCAAGGTTGTTAAAAGGCTGAAGCTGTTAAAGAAGGGACTGAAAGCATTAAATACACATGCTTTTAATAGCATAGTGACAGAAACAAATGAAGACATGACTAATCTAAAGAAGGCTCAAGATCAATTGCAGAAAAGACCCTTAAATATGGAGTATCAACAAGCTGAAGTTAAAGCATATCAAAAGTTTAGGAAGTCATCCTACTTAGCTGAAGTATATTTACAACAAAGGAGCAAAGCAACATGGATAAGTTTGGGAGATGATAATACCAAGTACTTTCACCCAGTAATCAAGGATAGGAAATTAAGCAAGCACTTACTCAGATAAAAGACAACTATGGTAATTGGCTAACAGATCCAGATAGAATTGCAGATACCTTTGTTGAGTACTATGAGAATTTACTAGGGAGGACAGCAAGTGATAGAGTGATGACCTCAGTAGTATAATCAAAAATGGAAGCAGATTATCATAAGCACAACAAGATGAATCAATGCAACCTTTCTTGGGAAGGGAAGTGAAGCAAGCTATGTTCCAGATAGACAGCAATAAGAGTCCTGGTCCAGATAGATTTGGGAGTGGTTTTTATAAAACAGCATGGACAATAGTGGGAGGAGATATTACTGAAGCAATATTGGAGTTCTTTCAGAATGGAAGATTGCTTAGACAGATAAATACCACTAGCATTGCTTTGATACCTAAAGTAGAGGCTCCTGAAAATGCAAGCAAATATAGACCTATTTCATATTTCAATGTGTTATCTAAATGTGTATCAAAGATGATATGTTCCAGAGTAAAGCCAACAATCAGTTATATAGTAACAGACAACCAATAAGCATTTGTACAAGGAAGGTCTATGATGCATAATGTGATAATATGCCATGATCTACTTAGGAATTATAATAGGAGGACTACTCCAAGATGATTAATGAACACTGATCTAAGAAAGGCATATGACATGGTGAGCTGGGAGTTTCTAGAGGAAGATTTAAGAGGATATGATTTTCTTGAGAAATTTATACAATGGATCAAAGTTAATGGAGAAGGGTTGCTGGTAAGAGAGGACTGAGGCAAGATGACCCTATGTCACCATTGATGTTTGTTTTGGTTATGGAGTATTTGTCCAGAACATTGAGTATAATCAGCAGGTTACCAGACTTCAGATTTCATCCAATGTGCAAAGAGATCAAGCTGACTCATCTTATTTTTGCTCATGATCTGATGATATTTTATAAAGGAAATACCAGTTCTGAATAGAGTGGTGGAAGCCCTTGATCACTTCAATAAAGTTTCAGGATTGATTGCCAACATGGAGAAGTCAAATATCTTTGTTGCTGGGGTTGGAGATGATATCAAAATACAACTGTTGAATAGAACAAAATTTATTGAAGGTGTTTTTCCTATCAAATATTTGGGAATGCCTCTATCCCCTAGGATATGGAATAAGATTGACTTCCAAATACCGATTGGGAAGATCACACATAGAATTAATGTCACATATTCTAAACAATTGTCCTATGCAGGAAGGCTTCAAGTAGTAAATGTTGTCCTATTCTCTATCCATTGCTTCTGGGGGAATATTTTTATCCTCCCTCAAAGTGTGGTGAAAGGATTAGATATGTTATGCAGAGAGTATTTGTGGGGCAAAAAGGAAGAGATGGGGAAGGTTGCCTTTGCATGGGATAAAGTCGGTTGTCCTAAAAATACGAGAGATCTAAACATCAAGGGATGTAAGGAATGTAATACAGCTTCAGTTGGGAAGCTTGTATGGCAGTTAATATTGAACAAGGAGTCACTTTGGGTAAGGTGGGTTCATGGGGTTTATATGAAGTCAAATCATAATGTATGGACTCATTCACCATCTTCAGATAGCTGCTGGTATTGGAGGAAGCTAAACTCAGTAAAAGAAAGGAAGAGGGAGTGGTATTCACAGGGCAGATACATTCTAAATACTGCAGGGAATTACTCTATTAATCATAGCTATCTTGCAATAATTGGTCGACAACAGAAGCTGGAAGTTGCAGATTTAGTATGGATAGCAGTAGCTCAACCTTAGCAAAGATTCATAGGTTGGCTAACATTAATTGGGAAATTGCTGACAAAGGATAGGATGATTGGGATGCAAATACAAGTTGAAAATGTTCACTGTATTTTATTTCATAAGGTTGCATTGGAATCTCAGGATCATTTGGTTGCTAAATGTGGATGGATAACAACAGTTTGGTAAGAGTTGAATATATGGATAGGGAAAGAAGTACAATATATAGGAGTTAAGCAAATGTTGGAGCAGATTAAAAGGAAGCACGGGAAACAATTCAAAAATGAAGTGATTGCTGCAGTGCACTTAGCGATGATATACTATACATGGAGAGCAAGAAATACAAAAAACTTTCAAGAAAGATATGTAAATACTGAAGAGGCAGTTATACAAATTAAGAGAGAAGTGATAGAAAGGATAGAATTACTTCAACAGTCAAAAAAAACGCAGAAATGTAGGAGTTTTATTAGATAGATTACTTGTAATTAGGTTCTTTTTTTGTTTGTTGGAGGCTGAATATTCTGAGATAAGATAATTAGGTGCTCTATAAGTGTAATTGTTTGCTGATGTTAATGGTAATTTCACATTGTTACCAAATAACTGAAATAACTATATTATGTCATGAAACTATTTTTGATATTTTCAAGGATTATGCTAAAAATAAAAATTGGTTAAAGTAATATTTTTCTAAAAATACCTAATACCTTAATTAAATAGAGAAAAATAAAACTATTTTTGTATTTTTCAATTTTTTAATTAAAATAAAGTAAAAGAGTCAAAACTAGTTAAAATAATGATATTAGACCTAAACCAAATATTTAAACACTAAAAGGGGTAAAATCTAGGGAAGGGTAAAAAATTACATGTCTACGGCTACCCCTCTTTGACTAGAAACACGAAGAGTTTTCAGACAAAGAATGACGAGACGGGTATTTTGACTCGGCCTTATTTAGAGAGACTAAAAACTAAAAAAAAAGGATAATGTGACTGAGCCCTGGCATCTGGGCTACCTACATATCCTTGTCTATAAAGGAATCAGGCCACGTGTAGTTCAGAAGTAGGAACAGTGATGGAGTATACCAAAGTGGAGAGCCGATCGAGGTGCCATTCCGTTGAGGTTCTGGTACGCGATCCTGTTGTTACATCAAAATCAAAAAATGAAAATGACTAACTAAGCCTGTCAACTATAAGTTACAAGATTCCTATCTATAAGTCTTCTGAAGCTTGATCTTGATTCTTGAATGATTCTTCATACAGACTTTAGATTTGAACCTTGACGCTTGCTAGCTGTAGGTGCTAGTTCATTCTTCTTCAGCTTTTCGGATCACAATGGGATATGCAAAGCTCATGACTCGGTCATGTCTTTAGCAATCCATATCTTATCCCTGATTCTGCATTTCGGATACTTTTTTTTTTTGGATTGAGACTTCTTCTTTTGGTCATTTCGGACTGTTGACTCGCATTCTTGAGGCGAGCTTCTATTACTTCTAACTTGAATTGAATTCTAAAATCAATTCCCTCGTTCTCTAGGTGGACGCATGTTGCTGACTTGAAACATGAAACTGGAAATGAGTTCCCTCATTCTCCAAGTGGGCGCCTGTGAATAAATTGAAACTTGAAATGGATTCCCTCGTTCTCCAGGTGGGCACCTGCGACTAACTTGAAACTTGAAATGGATTCCCTCGTTCTCCAGCTAGGCACCTGCTACTAACTTGAAATTTGAATTGACTCTGAAAAGAACTCCCTCATTCGTCTGGTTGGTGCCTGCAGTCAAAACAACGAACAAACAAAAGTTTCTGCTCCGGTTTGCACTAGGAAGATTTGTGAGTTTTAGCAAAACTGTAAATCACTTACACTATTGATGCAATGATGAGAGGAAACCTAAAGACTCGACTAGGATGTTCATACCCTAGGGATAAAACTCAAATGACTCAAACTAGGAAGTGTGTCTCCTAGGGAAGAAACTTGAATGAACCAAACAAGGAAGTGCGTCTCCTAGGGATGAATCTCCTAGGGCTAAACTTAAATGACCCAAACTAGGAAGTGCATCTCCTAGGGGTGAAACTCAACTTAGGAAGTGCGTCTCCTGAAAGACCCAGACTAGGAAGTACATCTCCTAGAGGTGAAACTCAATTTAGGAACTACGTCTCCTAAAATAAAATATAACCTGAAAGACCCAGACTATGAAATGCGTTTCCTAGGGGTGAAACTTCTATATACGCTAAAATCGGAGGGTCCAATTTCCCGTCATAAAGTCATTCCAGAAGACCATCTCGAAGCCTCGAGGCCATAAAGTTGTGACCGAGTTCCCTACCTCGAGGCTCGTCGATGCCCGACCTAGAGGCAATATTGATCGTGGCAAGGATAAAGATGGAGAGCTCCCAAGACACACGACTAATTCTCATAAAGCCTAGGCGGCCTATTCTGAACCCGAATCAGTGTGTCACGTCTAGCTGTCCCATCTCCATATCTTTACAATTAATGTATGTTGTACCATATAAGGATTTTCCTTCTATATAAAGGAGATCCTTATCATTTTGTAACCAACTGTTGCTCCAATTATTCTACACTAGATATATAAGAACTCTCTCTCTCTTTTTCTCTCTAACATACTCTCTCAATATTGTTGCTCTTATTTATTATTTTCATACTTGTTCTTCATTTATTGCTTATCATTGGCTGTAAAAAGCCTCCTTTAATTATCTTGTAACTGTTAGTCCTTCCCCGATACCCTTAATAGCTCGATCCCAAGCCTAGGAATCATCCTCGAGGCTCCATATCGGTCGGTAGGCCCGAATAGCTAACCTATCGGTTCGATTATATCTTTCTCCTTATCTCTATTTTGTTATTAAGTCTCAAATATCTAGCATCAACTGCTTAAATACTAACATAAAAGTAGATCACGTATTTTTAAAGTCCCATCAACAAATTTAATTATTATTACCATTTTTACGGTAAACAGTTTGGCGCCCACCGTAGGGCTAAAAATAATATTGATTATTTTCTTTCTGGTTTCATTACACAATGCAAGTTATCTTTCACACTTTTTCTTGTCCAAGATCTTCGATTTCAGGTCAAAATATCTGTCTTAGTAAACAGAGTTGAAAATGACAACCTTGAAAACCACGGAGAAAATGGTGTGGCTGTTCCAATTGATGGTGCGCCACCATGGAACCCCGAGAATGCATGAGGACCTGTTCCGGCAGACACGGGTTCGCGCAACGAGCATGTCGATGGAACCTCATGCGCTGATAGAAGCGTACATCAAGAAGACCCACAAGGAGCTCAGAAAACCCCAATCAGGGAAGAACGGGAGGTTAGCCTCTATGTTATTTTTGAAATGTTGCAGGCACAACAGCTGGCTATCGCTCAACTGCAAAGCCACCCGAAAACTCCTAGCATAGTAGCACCGGGAACATCTCCCCTAACCGAACAGGTACTAGAGGGACTGAGCAATAATGGATCAATAGCCGATCCTGCCATCGTAAAAATGCTTGAGGACCTCACCAAAAGGATTGAGTCGGGCGAGAAAATGATAGCAGCCATTGACAAGAAGGTCAAAACCTACAACTCTAGGGTCGACCAAATCCCCGGCGCACCCCTAGTCCTAAAAAGTGGAGACTTGAAGAAGTTCATGCAACGGTCGTCTCTAGCGAAGCGGCTCTGAAACCCATTCCTAAGAAGTTTAGAATGTCGGAACTCCCAAAATACAACGGGACCTCAGACCCTTATGAGCACGTTACTGCCTACACGTGCGCAGTAAAGGGCAATGACATAAATGATAACAAGATCGAGTTCGTCTTACTAAATAAGTTCGTGGAAACACTCTCGAAGGGGGCTGTGATGTGGTATCACAACCTAGCTCCCAAATCCATAGACTCATTTGCCATGCTGGAAGACTCCTTCATAAAGGCACATGTTGTTGCCATCAAAGTAGCAACGAGGAAATCTGATGTGTTTAAGATAGAGCAAAGAGAGAACGAGATGTTGCGAGAATTTGTATCTCGCTTCCAAACGGAATGGATGGAACTACCACCAGTCTTCGACTACTGGGCAGTGCAGGCCTTCACTCAAGGCCTGAATGAGCGGAGCTCAGTGGCCTCAAGGTAACTGAAAGAGAATCTGATCGAGTATCCCGCCGTGACCTGGTCGGACGTCCACAACCGATACCAGTCGAAGATCAAGGTCGAGGATGATCAACTAGGAGCCCCCTTCGGGTTCAGTACACCTGAGCAGGCTCTTAGTAAAGGAGCCAAAGCCAAACAAAGAAAAGTATTAGCCATATACCGAAGACAGGAGGAATGCCCCAAGGCGCAACCCACCTCGCAATGATCGGTTGGTCAACCGAGGACAGAATCCTCGTGGACTCATTAACAGAATTGGATTCGATGGCAACACGGGGCCAACAGGGGCACTGCGCTTATCAGAATACAACTTTAACGTCGACGTATCGGATATCGTGTTTGCCATCAGCAAAATTAGAGACACCAGATGGCCCAAGCCTATACAATCGGATCCTTCCCAAATAAATCACAACTTAGCATGTGAATTTCATAATACACACGGCATAGGACCGAAGATTGCCACCAGCTCTGAGAGGAAGTAGCCAGGCTACTCAATAAAGTTCATCTCCGAGAATTCTTTGGTGATCGGGCCAAAAATAAATTTCGAGAAAGAGAGGCTGCCAAGAAGAATGAAACGAATTAGCCATAACATGTTATCCAAATGATATTGGGGGGCGTCAACGCTCCCCAGGAACCTGTGATCTCAAAGACAAAAATATCCATCACTAGAGAAAAGCAAACCTGGGGATACATACCCGAAGATGTCCTTACATTCATCGAAGAGGACTCCGAGATCTTGTCTCAACCTCATAACTATGCACTGGTAATCTTTTTCCTCATGAATACATTTCAATAAAACATGTACTCGTGGATCCAGGTAGCTCGACCAACATTATCAGGTTGAGGGTAATAGAGCAGCTCGAATTGCTAGACCAAATCGTTCCCACCACTTGAGTCCTCAACAGATTCAATATGTCAAGTGAAACAATGAAAGGAGAGATCACTCTCCTGGTCAGTGTGGCCGGCACGACCCAAAATGTCAAATTTTATGTCATCGAAGGAGACATGAGGTACAACGCCTTGTTTGAACGGTCGTGGATACACTGCATGAGAGCAGTACCATCCACCCTCCACCAAATGATGAAATTCCCAACAAAGGATGGGTTTAAAAACCATTTACAGGGAACAACACGCGGCAAGGTAAATGTTCATGGTGCATGACATGGCACCAACACCAATATCTCCATTTTCGAAAGAGCCAAAGGGTAATCAAACTACATCTTCAGCTAATCCCAGTTAAATAGTCTACCCTCGACATAGGTAAAAGAGCTTCGACCATGTCAGCTCCAAATCACAAGGCTTCAAGCTACTCAGCCTACGAGCCAAACATCCCGAGATGCTCGAATATTACTGCAAATGACTTGAAATCAAGGTTCTTCTCGAACTGACGACGGGTCAGGAAAAATCATTTCAAAAATACTTAACGAGAGGAAAATAAATCTAATAAAAGGTTGCTTTGACCCAAAACATAAGAGCCATTGCCGCCAGCTTACACTAGAAGGGTACATCGACCCAAAACGTAAGAGGCATTGTCGCTAGCTCCCACAAACACGAAAAATTTAGGGTCGATTGAGCTCGAGTCATAACTCAATTCAGAGACAGAACCCAAAATAGTTAACTATATATGCCTCAGGGCAAAGCGTAAGAACCATTATCTCCTGCCTAATGAGCCTCAGGGCCATACACATAAAAGATCGCTTCGATCGAAGGCGTAAAAGCCATTGTCGCTAGCCCATGCAAACATAAAACCTTGACGATCAAATGAGCTCGAGTCGAAGCTTGACTCGGAGACTAAACCCAAAATAGTTAAGCAAAGAATAAGATCTCAAACTCCAGCTTATAATAAAGGTCGCCTCGACCGAGCGCGTAAGAGCCTCCGGGCCAGTCTAATGAGCCCCAGGGCCATATCACGAATCTAAGGATTTTCACTAACTTTGAGACCAGTTCACCTGGCCAAATTCAAGATATCAAGGGGTGAATAGGTAAAGCCACAAGTTTTCTTTTATACACATATACGAAAAAACATATTCTCCACCTACAAACATGCTCTGAAAATGCTACATACAAAATGGAAAAATCTATGCCTTACCCATGAGAGCTACGGCCTACCGGCCTCATTTTCACTTTCATCGGTGTGGGACAGGAATAACTGAGCATCACACTCATCCACCCTCGCTCGTACCAACTCTTTCAAGAGAACAAAACCCATGGTGCGGATCTCCTCGAGAATCTTTCTTCGAGACTTGCAACGAGCATAGTCTTTGATCCTATCTTCGCGATCAAAGACCCTCCTCAACTCGGCTTGAGCATCAGTAGCGTCCTTTAAATAAATCACTATATCCTGATCAGCCTTAGTTCAGCTCAGTATTTCTCCGGTCCGGGCATTAACGATCTCATCCCTGACCTTCGAAAGCTCGAATTCGAGCTTCATGATCATATCCACTTAAACTGAAGCATTATCACAAGCTAAGCGGAGGTTAACCTCGAAGGCATGAACTTTAGCCAAGGCATCGTTTGCCTCTGAAGCCTAAACCTCTGCCCGAGCTCTTAGCTTGTCACAGTCATTCCTGACTCAGTCGACTTCATCCCGAAGATGTTCCAAGGCCTCTATCTTTTTCCGTAGCTGGGATAGGCAAAAAGTTAACCTTAGAAGTTAAAAGACGGAATGCATATTTACTCGGGACAGAAAATTACCTGGTCCATCAAGTAGATCTCGTAATTCGAGCCCAAGTATTCCTCATATCACAAGTGTGCCAGTTCGACTTCCTTTTTCTCGCAAAGGAGCCTAAGGGATCTATCCTCATCTAGAGCTTTCCAGAGCCTGGCTCCATGGCATAGCAGCTCAGACCTGATCCTATCAAAAGATTGCAAAAGAAAAACTCGATAAGGAAGGGAAGACTCGAGATTCGAATGGCCTATGTTGAAGTCAATATAGTCCCATTAGCCCTTGAATAATCGACTCCGGTCGAAGCACGATCACTCGAAGAAGCCATCTTTCCAGATCCAGAAATTTCAGGCGCGGCAGGCTCGGACAATGTTTCTGTCTCGAAGGCCCGGCCCTGTTTTGCCTTACTCTGAGCGCCATCGCCTTGTGAGTGCATATCCTGCTTATTATTGTCATTCTTTAGCCCGGGAACTGGCAACTCCTCCCCCTCTCCAGTGGAGCCTCGCCTTGCCTATGAAGGCTCTCTTATACCTACGACAGCAAGATCAACACGCAAAAAGGGAAAATATCTCTCTAAGCAAACAAAGAGTAAGAAAAAGGCAGTACACACACATACCATGATGTTTTTCTTCCCATCTAACCCAGGACACAGCTCGCCACCTACGTTCATCAAAAGTAGACTGGGTCGCCAACTTTCGAACCTAACCAGGCAGATTAGAAACATCGAAAGGCGCCCGTGAAATCGCTATAGAAAAGGAGGAAACACGGTTACGAAACTAGCCTTTGCCATAAGCAAATTTGAGAAGACACGGGATGCACCACTTACGTGTATAGTTCCATTCCTCGGGGAATGTCATAAGTTCTACGGGGATAATGTCAGTCGTTCGGACCTAGACGAACTGGCTAATCCATTGCCGATCTCCATTTTCTTCATCGTTAACAAGGAAGGGCATGGTCAAATGGCACCGCAAGGTTAGTAGACCTCGATGGTGAAAGGGCTGATACAGCCTAACCAGATGACTGGGCATGAATTCAAGCCCCGCCTTCTCTACAAATAACCTTATCATCAATACTATTCACTAAAATGATGGATGTATCTATGCCAAGGTAACCCAATACTTTAGACAGAAGTCGAGCACTATCCTATCAAGGGGGCCCAGTGAGAAAGGATACGTGTACACTCTCAGAAACCTATCAACATGATCTGAGATACCCTAATCCGGGGAAAGCACCTATAACGCTACCTTCTTCCCCCATCCGCAGTCTCTCCTCACTAACTCAAGGTGCTCCTCTCTTATCAAATACATAGTCTTCAAGGTAAACCCTCATTAATCTTGAACACCGGGAGCTGAACTCTCCCCTCCCTGCAGGACAAACCCCGAGGTAGCAGTCATGGCTATGGCGAGACTAGAGAACTAAAGCATGAACCTGTACAAATACCTTAGTGTTAAGGTACTAGAGGACTCAACTCCAAAACAAAAAGGATAACTATTTAAAATAGCGGGATCTCCCAAGAAGCGAAAGAAACCCTATATATATGAAGAAACAGAAATTGTACGCCTACCCAAGTTAGGCTTCAAGAAGCCAACAACATCTTCTCCGGTCCCAAGGTGGTACCCTACTTCGAGGACCTTCATCAACACGAAGTTAGGCTTCAAGAATCCAACAACATTTTCTCCACTCCGAGGTGGTACCTGACCCTGAGGACCTCCACCAACAAAAAGTTAGGCTTCAAGAAGCGAACGACATCTTCTCCAGTCCCGAGGTGGTACCCAACCTCGAGGACATCCATCAACAAGAAGTTAGGCTTCAAGAAGCCAATGGAATCTTCTCCAATCTCGAGGTGGTACCCAACTTCGAGGAAATCCACCAACAAGAAGTTAGGATTCAACAAGCAAACGGCATCTTCTCCATTCCCGAGGTGGTACTCGACCTCGAGGACCTCCACCAACAAGAAGTTAGGCTTCAAGAAGCCAACATCATTATCTCCAATCCCGAGGTGGTACCCGACCTCGAGGACTCCACTAACAAGAAGTTAGGCTTCAAGAAGCCAACGACATCTTCTCCAACCCCGAGGTGGTACACGACCTCAAGGACCTCCACCAACAAGAAGTTAGGCTTCAAGAAGCCAACTGCATCTTCTTCAGTCCCGAGGTGGTTCCCGACCTTGAGGACCTCCATCAACAAGAAGTTAGGCTTCAAGAAGCCAACGACATCATCTCTAGTCCCGAGGTGGTACCCGACCTCGAGGACTTCCTTCAAGAGAAAAAGTTAGGCTTCAGAACCCGATCTCGAAGGTTCCTCTCAAGAAGAAAAATAAGCACTTTGAGCTCTGTCCATAAGAGCTCGACCTCAGGACATCACCTAAATCTGGGAAACCCCTTATCTGGAAATCTGTAATGCCTTAAAAGTTATCTGCATCAAGTTCAAAGCAAGTTTCCAGGTGCCCAAAGCAAACCCTCGCTTGGAAACCTCTCTCAAAAATTTTAGGGCTCGAGGTACTATTTTCATATGACCCAAGTGTCCCGACAGACCAAGTCTATCGGACCAATTCAATCTTGGTCCGAGGAACAACAGTGGGCTCCGAGAGGTGCCGTTTTATCAACCAAAGACCAGAAAGAATACTCGCACCCGGGTTAGATATGGACAATAGTCAGCATAGGAATATATTCAAAGTCCCCACAAATGTAAAAGAATATGGCAAGCATCAAAGGCGAAAGTCAAGAAAATATCTTTATATTCATAAATGTTTTGTTACAACAGCCCGCAAGGTGTCCTTACATATGATTACAAAAGCCCACAAGGGTCCTCACACAAAAACCATGAAGCGAAAGGGTGCACACCCATAGTGAAAGCCTAAGGGCCTAGTCTACCCTCAAGGTTCATCTCCAGTAGCAGCATCTCCGAGCACCACCTCCTCGAACTCATATCCTCGAAGGTGATTCTTTTGACCGTCACCTCCTCTAGGTTCCCAGCTCGATCCCATTGAATAATATCTCTAAGGGAGAAGATGAAGAAGAGGAAAGGGGAAGGATGCAGAAGAGGTAGAAAAAAGAGACATAGCCCGCCGAAGCCAAAGGTTAAAGATTCGGCGGGCACCAGCCTCAACGGCTGGTTGTTCCATTTTATCCCTTGGGAAAAACCCAAGGAATGAAGTGCCATTCCAGGCCAGGGTAGAAGAGTGAGCAGTGGTGTATAGTTCGAATACTCTCCTGAGAGGCGGTGTAGAGTCCAAACAACCTTCTAGGCCGGAAGAAGTCGGCCGCCCCTTTATCATCACCTCAAGCCAATAACGACAGTAATAGCAGGCGTAGCAACAACAACATCAGCGAGAAGACGGTATGATCTCGCTCGACAAGGGGAAGCTCAGGTAGAAGACCATCATACAGCTGATGAGAATGTTGTCATACAACCTTAAATCTGTGAACCTCAAACATGGTGGTTAGCAATGGAGGAAGATGGTGAGAAGAAAGGGATGAATGAATGGAGAAAGGCACTTGGATAAAGAGATAGTGCCGGAATGCTCCTATTTATAGGGGTAATAACATGGCCATCAATGCCTTTGAAAGACGGATCGGCAGGCACAATCAATGTGTTTTTTAAAACTAAATCGATAGTGGTATTGTCACTTTGAAGAACGAGAATCGATAGTGCATTGAATGACATCGAAAAGACAAGTCCATTGGATGTCGCGGTTATCATGAAGGATCACGTCATAGTTGCATCATCAGTATGATGTCATCATGAAAATCCTGAAGGGCCGGATGTCAAAATCGTTTCCCATCGCTTTGTTCTAGGAAACACATAGACTATCTGTATACGATGAAATCAGAGGGTCCAATATCCCGTCATAAAGGCATTCCAAAAGACCATCTCGAAGCCTCGAGGCCATAAAGTTGTGACCGAGTTCCCTCCCTCGAGGCTCGTCGACGCCGGCCTAGAGGCAATAGTGACTGTGGCAAGGATAAAAATGGGGAGCTCCCAAGACACACGGCTAAGTCTGACAAAGCCTGACAGGCCTACTCTGAACCTGAATCAGGGTGTCATGTCTAGTTGTCACATCTCCATATCTTTATAATTAATGTATGTTGTACCATATAAGGATTCCCCTTCTATATAAAGGGGATCCTTGCCATTTTGTAACCAACTGTTGCTCCAAATATTCTACACAAAATATATAAGAACTCTCTCTCTCTCTCTCTCTTTTTCTCTCTAACATACACTCTTAATATTGTTGCTCTTATTTATTATTTTCATACTTGTTCTTCATTTATTGCTTATCATTGTCCATAAAGATGATCCCTTAATTATCTCGTAACAGTTAGCCCTTCCCTGATAACCCTTAATAGCTCATGCCTGAGTCCAAGAATTAGCGTCGAGGCTCCATATCGATTGGTCTGAGGCCCCGAATATCTAATCTATCTATTTGATTATAGCTTTCTCCTTATATCTGTTTTGTTATTAAGTCTCACATATCTAGCATCAAGTACTTAACAACTAGCATAAAAGAAGATTACATATTTTTAGAGTCCCATCAACAAATTTAATTATCATTACCATTTTCACATTAGATACGGGGCTTCGAGGCTGATTCTTGGGCTCGGGCTCGAGCTATTAGGGGTAATCAGAGAAGGGCTAACAATTATGAGATAATTAAGAGAGGCTCTTTATGTCCAATGATAAGAAATAAATAAAGACCAAGTATAAAGATAATAAATAAGAGCAATAGTATCGAGAGAATATAGTAGAGATAAAAGAGAGAGAGTTATTGTATATTTCGTGTGGAGTAGTTAGAACAACAGTGGCCCTTTACAAAATGACAAGGATCCCCTATATATAGAAGGGGAATCCCTTCACGGTACAAAATGCATTAATTGTAAAGATATAGAGATGGGACGGCTAGACATGACACCCTGATACAGGTTTAGAGTAGATCGGCTAAGCTTTGTAAGACTTAGTCATGTGTCATAGGAACTCCCCGTTTTTAACCTTTCCACGATCAATATTGCCTATAGGCCAGGCATCGATGAGGCTCGAGGGAGGGAACTCGGTCACAACTTTGTGGCCTCAAGGCTTCGAGATGGTCTTCAGGGATGCCTTAATGAGGGGAAATTGGGCCTTCCAATTTCACCGTATACAGATAGTCTCCGCGTTTCCTAGAGTGAAGCGATGGGGAATGATTTTGATACACAACTCTTTAGGCAACCCGTGACAACGCCATAGTGATGATGCACCATGTGATATAAGCCTTCATGATAACCGAAAATGTTTTGTCATCTCACTTTTTCAGGACCGTTCAAAGCATTGCGGTTTCTCACTCTTCAAATCCATATTGTCGACGTCGATTCATCTCCCAAGGATGCATTAAACGCGCCTGCTGTTACATTTTCCAAGGGTGATAATGGCACCATCGGTTACATTGCCTCCTTTCCTATAAATGGGAGCCTACTGGGATTAACCTTTCATCCAAGTGCCTTTTCATATTTACCATATCTTCTCTTCTTTCCATCCTTATCCATCGTTTGGCATGTTTGAGGCCCATGGACTCGTGATCGTCTGGACATGCTTATATCGGTCGTGCCAAGGTCTACCCCCTGAACATCCCTCCATTGAGCGAGATTTTGGTATTTTGTTGTTGTTGTTGTTGTTGTTTCTATTCCGAGATGATGGGATAGGTAGACCAATTTCTCCCATCTATGAAATGTTCGTAGACTATACACTGCTGCTAACGTGGGTGTTCGAACTATACTCCATTGCTCACCCTCCTGCCCCAGCTCGGTGCATTACACCGTCTTTGGTTTCCTTGGGGTGTGGTGACTCTATCTACTAACTGTTGCATCCCATGCCGGAGCAATGTCCCAAGAAGTGGCTTTACAATAGTAGTACTAGCGAAGTTCACACTAGCCAGATTTTTCACCAAGCCACTTCTTCGCTCCTTTCGGCTTCTCCTTCGTAATTTTGCTCCTCTCCATCGCTATCCCCTTCTATATATTCCCTTTTGAAGATTCCATTCTGGGGGGTCGAGATAAGACTCCCGAGGGGATGGCGCTTTGGAAGATATTGTCTTTGAGGTCATGTGCCCGACAGGATGATATCCGAAGATGTTACTGCCGAGGTCGCACCCTTGAGAATAGGCTAGGCTCTCAGTATTTTACTATGTGTATCTCTTTACTTCTTTATTTTTGTGTAAGGACCCCTTGTGGGCTTTTGTAATCATATGTAAGGAAACCTCGCGGGCTGTTGTAACCAAACATTTATGAATATAAAGATATTTTCTTGACTTTCGCCTTTGATGCTTGCCATAATCTTTTACCTTTGTGGGGACTCTGAATATATGCCTCTGTTGACTATTTTCCATATCTAATCGGGGTGCGAGTTCGACTAGGATGTGCGTATCCTAGGGATAAAACTCGAATGACTCAAACTAGGAAATGTGTCTCCTAAGGAAGAAACTTGAATGAACCAAACTAGGAAGTGCGTCTCCTAGGGATGAAACTCAAATGAACCAAACTAGGAAGTGCATCTCCTAAGGGTAAAACTTGAATGACTCAGACTAGGAAGTGTGTCTCCTAGGGATAAAACTTGAATGACTCAAACTAGGAAGTGCATCTCCAAGGGATAAAACTTGAATGAACCAAACTAGGAAGTGCGTCTCCTAGGGGTAAATCTCGAATGAACCAAACTAGGAAGTGCATCTCAAAGGGGTAAAACTTGAATGACTCAAACTAGGAAGTTTATCTCGTAGGGAAGAAACTTGAATGAACCAAACTACGATGTCAGCTCCTAGGGGTAAAACTCGAATGAACCAAACTAGGAAATGCGTCTCCTAGGGGTAAAACTTGAATGGCTCAAACTAGGATGTGCGTCTCGTAGAGAAGAAACCTGAATGAACTAAACTAGGAAGTGTGTCTCCTAGGGGTAAAATCTCAACTTAGGAAGTGCGTCTCCTAAAAGTATATCCTAAAAAACCCAGAGTAGGAAGTGCGTCTCCTAGGGCTGAACTTAAATGACCCAAACTAGGAAATGCATCTCCTAGGGGTGAAACTCAACTTAGGAAGTGTGTATCCTGAAAGACCCAAACTAGGAAATGCATCTCCTAGAGGTGAAACTCAATTTAGGAAGTGCGTCTCCTAAAACAAAAATATAACCTGAAAGACCCAGACTAGGAAGTGCGTCTCCTGGGGGGGAACTTCAATGACTCAAACTAGGAAGTGTGTTTCCTAGATGAAACTTAAATGACACAAACTAGGAAGTATGTCTCCTAGGGGTAAACTCTTAATTTAGGAAGTGCGTCTCCTAAAACTATATCCTGAAGAACCTAGACTAGGAAGTGTGTCTCCTAGGGGTGAAACTCAATTTAGGAAGTGCGTCTCCTAAAAGTATATCCTAAAAAACCCAGACTAGGAAGTGCGTCTCCTAGGGGTGAAACTCTGATGAGTCAAGCTAGGAAGTGCATCTCCTAGGGCTGAACTTAAATGACCTAAACTAGGAAGTACGTCTGTTAGAGGTGGAATCTAAATGACTCAAACTAGGAAGTGCGTCTCCTACGAATGAACTCTCAAATGACACAAACTAGGAAGTGCGTCTCCTAGGGGAAAAATCTCAATTTTGGAAGTGTCTCCTACAACAGAATATAACTTGAAAACCTAGACTAGGAAGTGTTTCTCCTAGGGGTGATGTATGATCTTCTCAATCGCCTTCGCGTAAGCAGAGCTGGGGTATTACACCTGAAAATTTCAAGCTTCGAAGATTTGTTATGAACATAGCTTTCATCCCTATTTCAGACAAAGAAAACTTGTGAGTTTAAAACACGGTGGTTAGTTTGTGGCCTTGACCTTGAAGGCGGCTGCTTCTGCACTTGCAAAGATAACTTTGATTTCAACTTGGAAGATCTTGCCTATTATTGACTACCCATCTTCTTTCAACCCTTATCACAGAAAACACCTCCGCTCCATTCAATCCCAATATCCTCTATCTGTTGCATTTTACTCATCAATTGACATTTACCGAACCTTTGCATTTCACATGAATCCCAAAGCATATTGATTGTTACCAACTCAGTGCGCATACTGTTCTATCCTGACTTATACCACTTTGATTGCCATCCAAGTCCGTTTTGTGCAATTGGAAAGTTAGTAGCAAATTTTGAAGTCATTTCTCACTTGTTCTGACCAAACAGACTCTAGAAGGGACTCCAACAAAACAAGAGGAACAAAATAAGGGATAATGGAAAGAGATGATACCTAACAAGAAAGTTACAAAGTAGAAACTTATCAGATGTGGATACCAACTCTAATGACCATGACATGCACCTTTGGATTAAGTGGCCTAATTTCTCAAACAAGTACAATATTCAACTCTTGTTGTAACTCTTCATTGTGAAACTAGGCTTCAGCGATTCAATTGTCCCATCTGATCCACAATCCCTAGTCGACTTGTAGCGCCTTGAAGGATTTTCACCATCAAGCCTCTCTCATTTTGCTTTTTTTTCTCAACTCATCGTTGCCTTACAGTGCCCATGAGGGTTTTCACTGATAAGATTCTCTCATTTTATCATTTTCTCTCTTTGTGATGAGAACAAGGTATTACACATGATACAAAAAGATCATACTTTAACCACACACTTGATTGGCATCCTCAAAGATTGGTCGGAAGGACTTTCTTTGGATTGTAATGTAGGCCTTCGGACTGGGTTGAAAGAAAGGGTGGCATGAAGGCTCAAAATAATTTAAGATAAAAGGGTTCAAAATTACAACTTTTGGAATCAGATCTTTTGGCAAAATTAAAACTTCTGCCCTAGTTTCTTGGAGTCTAGGGATTTTTTATCTTTTATTTTTTGGATTTCTTTTTATGGGATTTCTAAGAAAATCTGCCCCTCTTGACTTTGGGGGATTATGAAATATTTTATTTGGTGTGACCGAACCATAAGGCTGCCTACGTATCTTGAGGTGACAAGAATCAAATCGAATGTAGTTCAAACACAAAGTTGGTTTTATTTTCCTTTTCTTTTTTTTCTTTTCTTTTTCTCTTTTTCTTTTTCGTTTCTAGTTCCTAACTCTACTTCTGAGTCCAAAAGAGGTATATGGAGTAAAACAAATTAAGGCTCAAAAGGGGTAGAAAAAGATAAAAGTGTTTGAATAGCAGAATAAAATACCTTCGTCATACCAAACTTTAAATATACCAAGTACAAACATGAGATTGAAGATAAGCAAAGAAATCATCCATGGTATCTATTGATGGCATAAACACAAATAAAAAGTGCCAATGGGCAATAACTTTGTCCCAATTAATGACCCTGGCCAATTTGAAGAAGACAACTCAACTTATCTTGATGTAGAAGAATGCATTTCAGCACTGACTGATCTACCTCAAACTGCTTGAGAGAGATTTCCTTGTTGTATGGTCTCATCAACCTCTTGATTTTCCAAACTAACTGCCTCAGTTTCACTCAATTCAAGCTTCAGGTTATCTCAAAATGCATGAATCTTTACTTATTTCCTCAAATACCTATTTTAAACATATTCAAAAATGTATCATTGCTTCATGATTAAACTAACTTTCAACACCAGGATGAGACTTACGCGTGCATGTCATGTCACTAGAGCCAGGATGAAAAGAACGATATAAGAGAAAGTGACCTAAATAGATTTTGACTAGAACTAATAGAAAATATGAGATTGCATTAGACAGATGGCGAAAAGGGTTTGAACAAAATAAGCAAAATAGACATGGGTTACAACCTTGGAACAATCCTAGATAACACTAGACGAGTTACTACAACTGAATGAACAAAGATAAAATTAGACAAAGAAGGGTTTGATCCACAAGACAATATCTGGATTACAACCCTGAAATAACCTAGACAACATAAATGACAACAAAATAAGCCACCAAAACTCCTCCCTATCTAGTCAAGAAAAGAGTGTTTTTCCAACTACCAAGCTCGACATCTTAGCCACTGGATTGCACATCAAAATTACTGGGACCTTCACCAATTTATATATCATTCACTTTAGTCAAAAATTTCCCAATCTCATACTCTCTGTCACCACGCATCTTCCACACAAAGTGTGCATTATCATGTGCAGGTAAAGGATTCCGCGCGATATTCTGGGCGTCACTGTCCTGGTCCACAATTATCCATTCTTGAATCATCCTTTCTATCTCCCTTTTCAAAGCATGAAAATCTTCAATACTATGCCCTTGGACATTAGAGTGGTACATACACCGTACATTAGGATCAAAACCTTTTGCGTATGGGTTCGAAATATAGATAAGAAGCGGCTCAATCAAGCCAGACTATTTTAACTTTTCAAACTAGCTTGTGTAGGATTCTCCAATTGGCATTAAACTATTTCTTTGCCTTTGTTCCCCTCTATACTCCTGTTTCCTAGGGTTGTTGGGTGCTCGAAAATGTTGTGAAGATAAAAAAGTATTATGTGGTGCTGTTGCTCGTCATAAGGAGTGACCCAACGGTTGGACAGAGGATCAGACGTTATGAGGAGGATAGTACTGAGGTGGATTATGTGGAGCGCGGGTACAGGTTTGGGGTTGGGGTCGAGGCCGAGTATATTGGTGAGGCGGACCCGTTGGGCCATGCGCGATCCTGAGACAACCATGGAAACATCATCATGTTTCTTCCGGCCCGACAAGCTTCCTGTGTTGTTCTGAATTGCCTGTGTTGTGGTTTTAAAAGTAGAATAGCTCATGATCTTACTTGACTTCAGCCCATCTTCTACCATTTATCCCATTTTTACCACATTATTAAAAGTATTACCCACAACCGAGATCAAATACCCAAAGTAAGTAGGCTCCAGGGCTTGAAGAAAGTATTCAACCATCTCATCTTTTTCCATCAGATGATTGACCCGTGCAGCTTGCTCCCTCCATCGGAACCCATATTCTCCAAAGCTTTCACTGGGCCTCTTTTCCACCTTTGTTAGAGATAGGCGATATGGTACAATGTCTATATTATACTAAAAAGCTGGGCAAAAGCCTGAGCCACATCATCCCATGTGTACCACCTGCTGGCATCCTGGCGGGTGTACCATTCTAAAGCTACCCCACTCAGACTCTGGCTAAAGTATGCCATCAGTAATTCGTCTTTTCCCCCAGCGCCTCTCATTTTACTGCAATAACCTCTCAGATGAGCTACATGATCCCCATGTCCATCATACATGTCAAACTTGGGCAGCTTGAACCCGACAAGCAATTGAACATCAGGGAACAAACACAAATCCTTATAAGCCACACTCACCTGGCTTTCTAACCCTTATATATTTCTCAATGATTTCTCCAGAATCTTTACCTTCCTAAATATCTCCTCTTGCTCCGCGTTCTTTGGTGATTTCTCAGTTTCAACATGAGGCTCAAAGTGGAGAGTGTAGGAGTAAGGATCTGGGACTTTGAAGGTGGGTTCTGAGGCATAGTATTGGGTATCTGGAGCTGGGAATGCGTTTGTTTTGGCTGGTGGAGCATGGAATGTTTTGGAAGACATGCCAGGGTAATTGTGGTAAGGGTAAAAGCCCGTTGCATATTGATAGGAAAGGTTAACAGTAGTGGGAATTTGGGCTTGTGACAGTGGTGAGATAGTTGTAAGGTTTTCAGTGTAGTTAGTGGACAATGAAGGTGGAGGATGTCCCTTAATCTAGGCCAGATACATTTTCGCCATCTGTTGTTTCAACCTTCGGACCTCCTCTTTCAGTTCCGACTCCGACTCCACAAACTCCCTCGATGGGTCAACAACTCATGTGTCCAAGTCTTTGCTAGCCATGTCTACCTTTGACCTTGTGTTGTACAAATGACTCTCCAAAGTGTCACAAACTAACCACCCTATGTTATGATAACAATGAAAGTTACAAAGGGAGCAAAACAAAGCTGACATGTTAGCGTTAGGGCATTTATCAAATAGAAATATCACATTGCGTGCAATGCCCCTAGCAATAATTAACGGTTCTAGAATAGCTTCGAGGGTCACAAGGTCATTGCGCATCATCCCAATTTTATTCATTTTAATTTTCTCTTTTCTTTCTTTTTCTTCTTGGCTCGCTCATTGTCATTCCTCTCTTTTATTTTTAGTTGTCACTTTATTCTTTCCTCTCATTTCTCACGTCCCACAACTTTTTTCTCTCTTTTTTTTTAATAATGATTCAATCGAACCCTATGTAGATTGCCTACGTATCATGTCCCTCATGAATCAGATCAAGCGTAGTTCTGAAAAATTAATGGACTAAAAAAATCTTTTTGAATTTTTCATTTATAACTTTTTTGGTTTTTCAAATACAAAATAGGAGGTACGATAATGAGAGACTCGACAAACTAAGCTATACTACGACAACTCTGACACCAACTAAATGACTTAATACTACTGTATAAGACTAGAAAGTAAAATATAAACAATAGACTCAAAAACATATAAAGGCTCCTTAAGCAGCTCCGTGGTCCTGGGGTATCTATCATGCTTGAGTCCTGGTACATGGATCCACACCTGAACGAGAAAATTAAGACCAAATAGATCAGTGACTCAAGACACTATGCGGCACCACAACACCTCATATTGGACACATACATGACACGATTGGGCTATTTTTGAAAATTAACCTATGTGGCCTAAAGTGGCTAGAAGAGCAAACTCAACAAAGGTAACCCCAAAGATATGGAAATATCTCACTAAAGCTTATATGGATTCAAACTCCCAATAATCATGACCCAAAATTATTTTGCAGAAATGAACCATTTTACAAAAACGATCGATATGGCCAGAAGTGGCTAAAGATGCAAACTCGAAAAGGACGGACCTTAAAGTAATATGACATCTAGTTTTGGACTCAAGATCCTAAGACATGGGTTATTGAACCACTTTTGTGAAAAATAACCGATGTGGCCAAAAGTGGCCAGACATGAAAGATTTGGCTAATACCCCGTAAAGCTAAGAATCTAAGACTCACTAGGAAGACCAGACCTTAAGCTGGTTGCCTACATCTCATGTCCCGAAAGACGAGAATCAGAATTGCGTAGTTCGGGAAGATTAGATATAGGATAGAATTTTAAAAAATGCATCTAATTTGAAAAAACTATATTTTTTGTCTTTTTGAAAAAATGATGGAAAATATAAAATCTTTTTGGATTTTCGTTTTCTCTTCTTTTTTAATTTTTGGAAATGATTGGAAAGTGCAAAATCGTTTTGGATTTTTTATTTTTATTTTTATTTTTTTGGTCTTTCTCTTGAAAAGGTTGTGAAACAAAAATATAATTGGGCTGAAGATGAGGGTGGTCGTTTGGCTGCATGCGTGAAGAGTGGTCTCATCTGGTAAGAGAGTGAGAGATCGAGAGGTGGGAGCTTGGTGAAAATGGCTACTGGTGTTGTCTTTGTTAGAAGAAGATGTCAGATCTCTTGGGAGCTAGGGTGGGCGGCTCTGTTGATGTCTCCGGCGAGCTTCTGGTGGATTTGGCGGAGATGAGAGGGGGGGAAGCGGCGACTATGTGTAGGTGATGGATATTGCTCTTGGTCTCCTAGGTTTAGTAAAGTGTGTAGAAGAAGAAGAGGGGATGGCTGATTTTCGACGATTTTTGAGGTGGTGGACGGCGGCTGGAGGCGTTGGTGAAAAGAGTGCTGCTGGGCAGTGGTGTTTTGGTGGTCAACTATTGTTGATCTTTTTTTTTTTAGAGATTTGGGTCTTAGGTTGTGTAAAGGGTCAATTGAGCTAAGAATATTGGGCTTGATGGATTGGCTTTTAATTCCATAATTCTTGCAATGTGCCTAAAAATATTAATTTTTTTCTAAAAAAATATCATAAAAATATATAATTAATTCTAATTAACTAAAATGACTATATTATGTCATGAAACTATTTTTGATATTTTCAAGGATTATACTAAAAATAAAAATGGGTTAAAATAATATTTTTCTAAAAATACCTAATACCTTAATTAAATAGAGAAAAGTGAAACTATTTTTATATTTTTTTAATTTTGTGATAAAAATAAAGTAAAAGAGTCAAAACTATTTAAAATAATGATATTAGACCTAAACTAAATATTTAAACGCTAAAAGGGGTAAAATCTTGGAAAGGGTAAAAAATTACATGTCTACAAATACATTAAAATTATATTAGATAAATTATAACTCTATTATAAATTTATAATTACTAGAATATTTCATTACAAGTCTTTTGTTTTGAAATTTTATAATTCTTTACTTAGTTTTCTAATTTTTATTTTAACATTTAAGTTTATTAAATAACAAAAATATAGCAGTTGCAAACTTTAAGAACATAGTAATTACAAAAAACTAGACGTTTTTTTATTTTTAAAAAACTACACTTAAGGCCCAAAAACCCGTCCCGTTCCATCCTGTCCCGTCCCATCATGTTTGTTAGCAGGACAGATGGGCCGACAATTTCGTCCCATTTCGTCTCATCCTGCCACCGTCCCGCTTAAATATCATCTCATCCCGTCCCATCACGTTGGACAGCCATACTGTTGCCTGTGAATTTTTTAGTTTTGAGCAATAATTGAAGAGTGGATACATCGAATTATTTGAACAATATTTTTTTCGTGCACGTTATATATGCTTCAGATCATATGGTATCAAGCACAATTGCGCTAGAAAAATTGTCTCACAAATTTGTCAACTAAGTATTAGTTGTCTACACAAAGGGTGTGTTTGGTGCGAAGGAAAATATTTTCCATGAAAAATATTTTCCTAAAAAATATTTTTATGGAAAATGAGTTGTTTTATCACTTATTTTTGCTTGTTTGGTTGGTGAATGAAAAATATTTTTCGGAAACTATTTGTATACGGCGAAAATTATGGCTACCCGATTTCATTCTTTGGTCGAGATAGGAATGTCACATCAAAGATCTAGGACGTTAGGTCATCCTAAGGTCGACCTAGATGGCGGACAGAAAGAGGCAGACTTCAAAGGACGCCGGCATGGCCTAATAACGGAAAAGGCGAGATATCCACGATTGGTCGAGAATCATGGCGTGAATCTCGGAACGAATCGATCTGCAGTGGTTAATTAGATGTTAGTATGATTTCCTACTATAGTTAGAAATGTACCCTATTTAGGACTCCCCTATCATATAAAGAGGGGTCCCATTCATTTGTAAGCATCATTGTTCACTGTAAGAATTTATACACTTATTACTTTCTTGCCATTTTATGTATTGTTCATCAAAGTTGCTTTACCATTTGCTATCCCACCTCGAGGCTATCCCAGGTTGAGGTTGAGACTTGGCTAACATACTGATTTGAATAACTTTATTCTCTAATTTATTCGAATTTTAGGGTAAACAGTTTGGCCCCCACCGTTGGGCTAAGGATAATAGTGATAGTTCGGTGCTGATTCTGATAACCCACATCATTTCACGTTTGTTCTTGTCAAGTATTTTTGCTCTCAGGTTAAAACATGTCAACTTATTGTTGATACCCAATTTTTCTTCATATGATTTTAACACATACATATATACTTTCAAAATAGCACATATACAGTTATAAGCATGCATAAGCATTTTTGTAATTTTTCTATAATTTATTTAGTCCTAATTCAACCTAATTACCAGCCCAATCCAAATAAAAATTACCCAACACAAACCCAGATACCCGATCCGACCCCCAAAATCCTTTATTTTCGGCCGTTGATCATAGAGATCAATGGCCACAAATGACCCTTCCTAAAATAAACCAAAAGACCCCCACCCCACCCTAAACCCTTTCATTCTACACTATTCGCCGCCCTGAAACCCCTCTCCTCTCTCAAACACTCTCAAACCTAACCCTATTCAAAACTTGCTGACACTCGTCCATGGCTATCTATGGTGGTTTCTTACCACCCCCAGGCCTCCAATGGCCTCCCTCACGTGAGTCTTGCCATTTCCAGGGTCCTCAAGGGACCAGGGCTAGCTGGCTTGCATCTATAGTTCCTTTCTCGCCTATTTCAGGTCGTTCCATGTGATTCCGAGTAAGATCGTCTTATATTGACTATGATCTATGGGTTTCTAAGCATGTTTCTTCACCTCTGTGTTGTTCTCTTCGAAACCCTAATTTCTTTACTAAATCTCTTAGATCTGTATAGATCTTAGAGGATTTATACTTGTTTCACGTGAATTTTACAACAACCTTGAGATTCTTTGCAAGAATCATATGGTTTTTCATGTGATTTTCATCTTTTTGTAAACTAGGCTTTCCGGAATTTCTTTTTGCAAAATGTTTGATGATTTTTTGTGTTTGATCTTCTTCTTCTCATATGTTTTGACTGATTTTGTAAGTCTGCTACAACCTTAGATCGCTTGTACTAAAAGCCCTAATATTTTGAGGTTCTTCGTTTGGTTTCTGAGTACTAGTATATCGACTGTGCTCTTGCTTTGGGTTCTTGTGATTTCTCGTGATTTTCTTGCCTAATATGCTTCTACCGAATTTCTTAGTTCGACCTTTCACTGATTCTATACGCTTGTGTTTATCCTGACTATTCATGTTAAGACCTGTATCTTTCTCCTTGGATCAGTGTCATTCTAACTATTTGTTTTGTTCATGTTATGAGTCGAATCCTGACTATTCATGTCTTGCCTTATTTTATATGCTGAACTTGCTGACTCTTTCATGACTTTCTCTTTGATTGAACCCTTGATTATTCTGAATTCCTTATTTCCTGATTTGATTAGAACACTTTCCCTTAAACTTTCGGTTCTTACCTCTCTACTCGATTTGATTGAATTGCTTGCCTTAATTGACTATCTGTTGCCTTGTTTGTATTTTGTTGATTCTTACTGATTGTTTTCTTAAGAGAAAATGCATAAAGACCCCATTCAATTTGTCAGGAAAAATTATTTACGCACCTAAACTTTACGGGCGACCTATGTCCCCGATATTCTTCTTTGGGGTGAATTTAATACCTCATTGGTAACACTTAGTCAGTCTTGTGGTGGGATGTATAGTACACACGCCACGTGTCAATATCTGCTTTATTTTTTTTCCACTTATTTAATTATTTTGTTTTGAGGGACTGTTTTGTCCTTTTACCCCTATTATGTGAGGAACTTTTTGTCCTTTCACCAAAAGCCAAATGGAGTTCATCCTCTTCTCTCTTCCTCCCCTCTCCTCGTTCTTCCATATATACAAGTAGTGGCTGAGATTGCAGCATCTAGCTCCTTCATTCTCTGTCACATTGTCACTCTATTCTCCATTGCTTTACTTCTCTACCCATCACCCACTTGTCAACACTTTAATTTTGAAAATTAAGAAACTTACCTTTTATATTTTTATTTGATGTTGTTGGTGTCAAGTTTCAGACTCTTACTTAAAGATTCAATTTTCGAAACTACGATATTCCATTTCCTGTTCAACCATAAACGGAGGCTTAGCAAGAAAAAGACAACAAATAAAGAAAAATCCAATTTCAATTAAAAATAAGTTGAAAATCAATTATAAATCCAACATCTAAAATAGAAAGAGAATAAGAAGAAATATTGCAACATAGTAAGATCTAAATAGATGAAATCCTTTTTTATTTTACATGCAAAAATAAAAAAATGATCGACATTGTTTTTAACGTTGATTTGGAGGGTTCGGTCATCTATGGCCAAAGCAAAGATCCATTACAGTGAAAGAACACTAACAACCCTCAATCAAATATACCACAATCATGGAGTGTTGTACAGTCCTAGCGTAAGTAGGAATAAAGATAGGCAAAAGGAGCTTACCAAGGTGCGATTCCGCAAGCACATACAGATTTGGAGCAAAAAGAATGCAGCAATTTTGTAGAGAGAATACAGAAACAGAGGAAGAGAGAGAAACCAGACCACTAAAGTGACAGAACAGAGGGGTTTAAAAAAATTAAAAATGAAAATAAAAAAAAAACCTTTCCCTCTTACACGCAAGTTTGGGAGCGTGAAACTAATGCCTTTGCCACGTCACCATTTAGGGTGGTATTAAATTCACCCCAAAAAAGAATAGGGGGAACATAGGTCGCTCGTAAATTTTAGGTGTGTAAATGATTTTTCATGACAAGTTGAATGGGGACTTTATGCATTTTCTCTTTTCTTAATTGAAACTTCTGTTCATTTACCCCTAATTACCTACTCTATACCCAAACCTTACTTGATTCTTTTCCTTAAATACCTAGCATTCTTTTACCGTTGATTTGATTATCCTTTGATTAAGAGAAGGACTTTCTGATTGATTCCACAAACTTCCTTGATTTGATACTTAATTGATATCTTACCTTATTTGTTAAGCTTTTGATTACTATATAAACCCCCTCTTATTTTAACTTCTAGACAACGAACAATAGTTCAAAACCACTACTCTTTAGACTTTAAAAGGCTCTCCTTCTGCTCTCTTTGCTACTTATGATCTTTGCCCTTCTAGCCGACTGCAAGTCAAGGCTGGAAGTTGCACACTACCTTTCTCACATCTTGCACTTTTCATTCTTTAACTAGGTATGCTTCTGATTAAATTTTTAAGAATCAAACCTATGTGTTTGCTTACTGCTTTAGTTCATATGACCTAGGTCTGTTCATGTTTAATTCTTATCGAAGCATGTCTAATATTGCTTATTCAAACCTATGATATTTCCATTTTACTTGTCTGTTTGTTGTTTTGTTTAGCATGTCTGCATAAGTAACTTAAGCCTGTTGGGACTAAATATTGTCTTTCCTAAACTCTGCCCAGTATGATTATTTAAGTCCTTGCCTATTCTTCTTCACTCATACTAAGTCATTCAATCTCTTTAAAGTAATTCTAGTTGTGTGGTCTAGATGCATGTATCTACTGTGATCTTTGCTGCATCTGTAGAACCTCCTCAAAGATCTCTATGTCATGTTGTTTGTATGCTCCACTAAGAGGTACCCTTGTGTGAAAGTTGTTCCTAAACTTGTTCTATGACTTGGTTCTGATTGCCAATTGTTTTCTTCACACGTTTCCTCAAACTGTTTCAGCACTAATGGTTTTCAAAAGTTCGTTTCAGTGTTAAGACGTTTCTATTAAAATCTTTCAACTGTTATACACTTCCACTTACTCTTAGAATACTAGGTTTTGCCCCTCTGATATGTGTACTGCCTTAAGATCTTTGAGATCTCTCGGAACTTTGGCATGTTAGAATTGGACTTTTCACACTACACCTAAATCAGTTATTATTTGAAAAAAGGTCTAGGTGTGACCACTGCTCAGGATCCTTGAGGTCTTTAGGGAACTCTGACACACCTAGACATGAAATTGGCTATGGAACTTTGGCATTCGAGGCTATTGGAGTCTTGGAAGTCATTTGGGCCTACTGCAGGCTCCCTATAGATTAACTTCTATTTATTTATGTATTTAATTCATGGACTTGTAATAATTATTGTAAACAACATTGGGATGATTAGTGAAAAAGGGTAGTAGTTATATATGTGTTGGGTAAATCGGGTAGATATCATGCCTATAGGGTTGTGTTAATTCAAATATGTTTGCGATATTTGCTTTACTTCCACAATATTAGAAACCATGCTTATAGGATCTAAATGGTTTTAATAATAAAAATCATGCTTATAGGGTTAAAATCAACTTTATAATTAGATATCATGCCTATAAAGTGTAAATTAATTAAAGTTTAGTTTTCGTTACAGCATGTATTCAAATTCGTCTCCTTAGAAATCATGCCTATAAGTTCAAAAGTGAGCTTTTAATAATTGGATACCATGCCTATAGGAATTAAAATTAGCTCTAATAGAAATTATACCTATAGAAATTAAAACCAGTTAGTTAAATAAATCAGTTTAATTCGTGTTTGTTCATTCTGATTTGGTTTAATTCAATTTATCTGTCCGCTTCTCCAATATGTTTTCAAATGTGCCTTAAATTAGTACCACTAGAAAGCATGTATATAGGATATTAAGTTGTTTGTTTAAGAGCTGCTCACTGTTTTACTGCATTCCTAATAGATATCATGCTTTTAGGATGTCACTGTTATGCGCTTAGGCAAGCCTATAGGGCGATTAAAACTCTACAACTATAAAAAATGCATTTTCTATCTAAGACTGCTCGCATTCACAGGTCTAAAATTAGTAGGCAAGCTAATAGGTCTTTGACACTTGGTCCTAATTCATGATGTATACTTCCTGCTCACCTAGATATCATGTACTAAGTTTTATTAAACACCTGAAACAGTTGTTTAAGACATGCATTTATCTGCTTTGCTTGTGGAGGTAAAAATGTGAGCCATTACTTGTTCCATCTTTATGTGCAGTCCTATATGTTTTGATTGTCACTTAGGCTTTTCTCCTTTGAATATGTCACGACCCTAAATCCGGACCCGGTCATGATGGAGACTCTCGTGAAGAAAAGGCCGGTCAACTTGTTCAAATTCAATTTTTAAAACAGTTAAACATAAATAAATAGTCTAATCATGAGTAAATAAGCCAAAGACTAAGCATAAGGTAGTATGATGTGCGGAATACAGCTTAAACACAGCCCGATACCGGGGTGTCACAAGTCACGAGCATCTACTAGGGTCTAGATACAACAATATTCTGGAAAATATACTAGAATAATCTAATGACATCAAGAGGGAGTAAAGCTGTGTTGCGGACGTCGGGCAGCTACCTTGCTAAAACTCCGATGACTCTGCCTCGGCTCAGCCAATACCCGCTACTGGGTGCTGAAATACCTGAATCTACACACAAGGTACAGGGAGTAAAGTGAGTACTCCAACTTAGTGAGTAATAATCATAACTAAAGTCTGAATGGTAATAAATTATGAAAAGTGCATCAACATGCTGTATAGAAGCAGTTCAAAAACCTGTAAGAAATCAATGAAGCTGTAAAATACCTTAAAACATCTTAGCGCAGTTTAAACTTCTTTGAAAAATACTTTTTCAACAGTTACACATATGAATGCAGAACAACTAGTGCAGATAAGCACAAAAATCCTCCCCTCGGGCACAAATACACAATTAAACAGGAAAATAAGAAAGACAAGCACATAAGGTTCGCCCCTCGAGGACAATATCAACAAATCCACCCCTCGGCCAATATCTCAAAACAGTACCAGCCCCTCGGGCAATCACATAGAACAATATCAGCTCCTCGATCAATCACATAGATCAATACTAGCCCCTCGGCCTTTTTCAGTCAAAAATCCTCACAAGGCCCTCGGGCAATAGTTAAATAGTGTTTCTCAGCCTAAATATCACTTAATATATCATTTAAGTCTTAAAACTGAGTAAACATGGCTAAGTATGAAAATAGTGGAAAATAACATGATTGAGTTCAAATAATAAGTCAAAACAATGAGGAAATATCAATAAAAGCCCTGAAGTGTTCATATAGTTGGCACTAGGCCCAAATATGGCATTCAGCCCAAGTAATGATGATAGCAAATAGTTTTCAGTCAAATACACGATAAAATCATCAATCGGGACGGACCAAATCACAATCCCCAATAGTGCACGACCCCATGCTCATCATCAGGCATGTGCCTCACCTCAATATAGCACTACGATGTGCAATCCGATGTTTCAGAGCATCATTTACGATCATTACTCACCTTGATCCGGTCCAAACTCTAGCTCGTGATGCCTTTGCCCGCACGAATCGATCTCCGGATGCTCCAAATCTAGCCACAAACATTAAAATATGCTAAGGGAACGAAGCCTACTCGAAAATATCCAATTCACATCAAAAATTCCGAAATTGCTCAAACCCAGCCCATGTCTCGGAATTCAACAAAAGTCACCTTAATAGAATCCTCATCCTCACACGAGTCTGTACACATCAAGAACATTAAAATCCATCCACAACCGACCTTTGAAATCCCAAGTTTTAGGTCTCCAATTTCAAGCCCTAGTTCTTCAATTTTTGGCTTAGATTCCATGATTTACTAGGTGGAATTCTAATAACTAGGGATTTTTTATGCATTTTATACTCCTTCTTGCTCATGCTTTGATTAGAAATTCATACAAAATAGTCCCAAAAGGCTCATAAGTTGTGCTTGATTGCAGGTTTGATCAACAAAGTGACAAGATATCAAAGATCAACTCAAAAGAAGTAAAACTTGCACAAGTGCCAAAGATAAGACAAGCTCAGGCAAAATAGTTCCAGTGCGGCCGCACATCACTTTGTGCGGTCCACACTAGGAGATTCAGAGAAGTTGCAAGATGGAGCTTTCAAGCCAATGCGATATGCAGTCCATTTTGTGTGGACCACACTAGAAGTCACCGCGGCCGCAGTCCATTCTGTGCGGTCCGCGGAGCCTAAGTTCAAAGAGCTGGATTTTGAAGCCAAGAGTCCTAGTCCATTCTGTGCGGTCTGCACTAACCCTGCAGGGGAATTTTTGTCCAGATTTTTTAGCTTAGTATAAATAGATTCTTTTTCAATTTTTAGGGCATGAGATAGTTATTAGAAGCTGCTGCACTCATGGGAACGACTCTTGTAGCCATTTTGGGCAATTTTATCTACTTTGCAACATTGAATCTTTATATTTATCTTAGTAATTAATCGATATATGTTTATCTTCATCTATTTCTTGATTTTCTTCTTTGAATATGAGTATCTAGACCCATTAGCTAGGGTTGTGGCTCAACCCTAGTGTGGGTAATTGATGGGTCTTGTATTTTAGGGCTAAATTGATTATGGGTGTTTGATATATTGGTCACTTTCATGGTTAATTGCTAAATTAGTGGTTGCAAACACTAGTTTGTGTTTAGTTGACTAGGGTTCTTCTTGAGAAAGAGAGCCCAAGTCTACAAAATTGATCCAACAAGGAATTGGGGCGTACTCAAGAGATTGATTGCCCCAATTAAAGGGTTAAACCTCGAGAGAGTAATACCCGACTTGAACCTTAGTTGCTTGTGCAAATTTGCATACCCAATTGGTCTTGAGAAAGTCAATTGGGATAATTCACTTGAAACACCGAGAGGTGTAGAGTGGGTAAATTAGTGCAACGGTTATATCATACTCCCCAAATATGTCAAAGACGCCTTAGACTCAAGTACCAGTCAATTAACCACCTAGGTGGAAGTCACTACCCTAGTACCTTTTAAACCTATTTGAACAACTTGTAGCATTTTAACTCTTAACTTAATTTACAATTTGTAGTTTGATAAAAGTAGAATTATAAAGAAAATCCCAAAAATAATGAGAAGTGTAATTAAGAACACATACGCAATCCTAAACTAGATAGATACTAGATTTCAATTGTAGCTCTCTGTGGATATCGATCCCGACCCAAAATCGGGTAAAAGCTATTGCGACGCTCTCTTGCTACTTAATAGTAGTGCAGAGTTGGCAGCGATCACTTTTTGGCGCTGTTGCCGGGTAGCTAACGGTTTTGTCTATCTATTTAGTTAGTTTTGTGTATTGTTCTTATTTCCTTCCTTGTAACTCATTTTTGTGTGTGAATAATTCAGGTACCAAATGTCTTTAAATGCTAATGACCCTCTTGGAAACATGCTTGCGGGGGAGGAGGTTGATGATATTGGAGAGGAAGAGGTGCCTCTTGTACCTCCTGGACCACGACAGGGCTATCAGGCCAATGTTAATGAAAACGTTCCCGACCCTCCTCGCCACCTCCAAGAGCAGTTCCTCGGGTGCTCCTGAACCAAGGCTATGCAAGCGCTATTGTCCCACCCAGAATCCGAGCGTTATATTTTCAGATAACCAATGTGATGTTGACCTTACTTGAGCAGCATGGGTATTTCATGTGCGCTGCGGATCAAAATGCCTACAAACATCTCAAGCGGTTCGTCGATATATATTGGGGAAGCAAGCAGACGAATGTGTCCGATGATTCTCTTAGGTTAAGGCTTTTCCCATTCTCACTTCGAGGGAAAGCATTATATTGGCTCGAGAGACTTCCCAACCATTCCATCACAACTTGGGATGAGTTGGCGGATAAGTTTATTGCTAAATTTTTCTCACCTAGACACATGGCGGCACTTCGAGATGAGATATTGGCCTTCAAGCAAGAGCCCACGGAACCTTTGCATGAGATTTGGGAGAGATATAGAACTATGGTGAAGGAATTCCCCAACAATGACATGACGGAAAATATGTTGCAACAAACTTTCTACCGGGGCATCAATACTACAAATCAATGCATAGTGAATCAACTTGCTGGGGTAATTTTATGAAATTGACATATGATGAAGCTTGTGCCATTTTTGTGAGATGGTGGATACATCCTCTGCATGGCAAAGTAGATCCAATGTTCCTCAAGGTGACCCGACGATTATTCATTTGCATAAGGAATTACATGACCATGGGCAAGCTATAGCGGAGTTGACAACCACTATGGACCAATTGGCTAAGGCACAGTTGCAACAAGTCCAAAATCCTCGCCAAGTGAATGCCATGGAGGGTGTTAATATGCTTGTCAACAAGAGAAGGCAACAAAACCAAGGGAATTCTGAGCAATTTGATGATGCATGTGATGGGTTTCAAAATGATGGTTATGATGACCAAAGTGAAGAGGTTCAATATGTGAACAAATATCAAGGCCAACGGGGAAACTCGTCCAACCAACAACTGTGGAGACCTCAAGGTAGTTGGGGCAATCAACAACAAAATAGTGGTAATTGGGGAAACAACAACCAAAATAACAACTGGGGCAATCAGAACAACAATCAAGGCAACCAAGGGAATTAGAATGGTAATAATAATAATTGGGGTGGCAATAATAATCAAGGTGGATGGAATAATGGAAACCAAGGAAACCGGGGTCAAGGCTTTCAAAGTCCCCCAATGTACCAACAACCAAACAATCCACCCATATTTCCTTCTCAAGGTCCTAGTTCTTCCAACAATGATATGGGTAGAATTGAAATGATGTTCGAACAGATGATGAAGAAAAATGCAGATTCGGATGCACAGTTAACTTCCCACAATACCTCTATCAGAAACTTGGAGGTACAAATTAAGCCAAATCTCTCGGTCATTGAATACTCGCCCAAAGGGAGCTCTAACAAGTGATACAGTAGCGAACCCAAAGGGTGGGAACAATCATGTTATGGCGGTTACAACAAAAAGTGGGAGAGGCGGTGATGTGAATGCCTCTAAGCAAAATCATGTTTTGTGTGATGATGTTGAGTTGCAAGAATATGAAGTTCCTTTGGTAGTTGAAGATGTGGTTGATGATAATGTGAATAATGAAGTGAGGATTGACATTAATGAGGCCGAGGTGGAAACTCAAGATGTCGTGAACCCGTCTATGGTACACGGGATTGACATGCCGGAGTCGGTTGTGCCAACAGCCAAGGCTCCTTTGCCAAGGCTACCTCCACTTTATCCTCAAAGGCTTGCAAAGTAGAGAAATGATAATCAGTTCAAAAAGTTCATTGATATGATGAAGAGCTTGTCCATTAACGTGCCTTTGGTAGAGGCTATTGAACAAATGCCAGGCTATGCAAAGTTCATGAAAGCCTTGGTCACAAAGAAGTGTTATATGGATTGTGAAACTATAAAGATGACTCGCCAAGTTAGTGTTATAGCGCATTCAATGGCCCCGAAGCTTGAGGATCCCGGTGCTTTCACCATTGCTTGCACCATTGGGAGTGCAAATTTTGCCAAAGCTTTATGTGATCTAGGGGGAAGTATCAACTTGATGCCCTACTTAGTTTTCAAGACTTTGGGTATTGGGCCACCACGGTCAACTTCCATAAGATTCCAAATCGCGGATAGATCAATGAAGCGACCTTTACATATTGTTGATGATGTGCTTGTCCGGGTGGACAAATTTATCTTGCCAACAGATTTTGTGATATTGGATTGCAAGGTGGACTATGAAGTCCCAATCATATTGGGGAGAACTTTCTTTGCTACAGGGAAGGCTCTAGTTGATGTGGAAGCAGAGGAACTCACTTTCCGGGTGGGTGATGAAAAGGTAGTATTCCATATGTGCAAGTCAATGAAGCAACCCAATTGTACTGAAGTGTGCTCATTTTTGGATCTAGCCACGGCTGTGATAATTGTCGATACAAGTGCTATGATTAATGTGGAGGACCTATAGGAGGTCGTGTTGTTGAATCTTGATGTCAATGAGGATGCAAGCCGAGTGGAGTGTGTGAATGCTTTACGTGGAATGGGCTCTTATTCTTATGAGCCTAGGAAATTGTCTTTGGATCTTGAGAATAGAAAGACTCCACCAACCAAACCTTCAATCGAGGAGCCTCTGGTGTTGGAGTTGAAGCCATTGCCTCCACACCTCAGGTATGAATTCTTAGGCCCTAGTTCTATTTTACCAGTTATTCTTTCCTCTTATCTTACTAACTTGTAGGTAAATGCCACTTTGGCGGTGCTCAAAAAGAGGAAGAGGGCAATTGGATGGACTTTGGTCGATATCCGGGGAATAGGCCCGCATTCTATATACACAAAATCATTTTGGAGAATGATGCAAAACCCTCCTTGGAACATCAAAGGAGGTTAAACGAAGCAATGCAAGAAGTGGTGAAGAAAGAAGTGATAAAGTGGTTAGATGTCAAGGTTGTGTACCCTATTTCTGATAGCTCATGACTTCTCTGGTGCAATGTGTACCAAAAAAGTGTGGTATGACTGTGGTGACAAATGACAACAATGAACTTATTCCCACTCAGACAGTTACCAGATGGATGATATGCATGGACTACCGGAAGCTGAACAACGTGACCTGCAAGGATCACTTCCCATTGCTATTCCTTGACCAAATGCTTGATCACCTTACGGGGCGTGCCTTTTATTGCTTTTTGGATAGATATTCAGGATGTAATCAAATCTTAATCGCTCCGGAGGATCAAGAGAAGACCACATTTACTTGTCCATATGGCACCTTTGCTTTCTCTCGGATGTTGTTCGGGTTGTGTAATGCCCCGGCGACATTCGAATGATGCATGATGGCTATTTTCACCAATATGGTGGAAGATATTTTGGAGGTCTTTATGGATAATTTTAGTGTGATTGGTGATTCATTTGAAGAGTGTTTAGGAAATCTGGATAGAGTTTTTGCCCGTTGTGAAGACATAAATCTCTGACTCAATTGGGAAAAATGCCACTTCATGGTTGAGGAAGGCATAGTGTTGGGCCAAAAAATTTCAAAGTGTGGGATTGAAGTTGACAAAGCTAATATAGAGGTAATTTCAAGGCTTCCTCCCCCCACATCTGTCAAGGGGGTGAGGAGTTTTCTTGGGCACGCGGGATTTTACCGGAGGTTTATAAAAAAAATTTCGGAGGTGGTAAACCCCTTGTGCAACCTTCTATAAAAGGATGCCAAGTTTGTGTTCGATGAGGGATGTATGCAAGCATTTGAGATTCTCAAGCTTAAGTTGACCACTACCCCTATCATTATAGCACCAAACTGGAGCTTTCCCTTCGAGCTCATATGCGATACAAGTGATATTGTGGTTGGGGTTGTTTTGGGTAAAAAATTTAACAAAATGTTTCATCCGGTGTACTACGCAAACAAGACCATGAATGAGGCTCAAATGAACTACACAGTCACCGAGAAAGAGTTGTTGTCCATAGTGTATGCAATGGAAAAGTTTCGGCCGTATCTTATGGGGGCCAAGGTCATAGTGCACACCGATCATTCCACCCTTAGGTACTTGATGACAAAGAAAGACTCCAAGGCAAGGTTGATGCGATGGGTGTTACTACTTTAAGAGTTTGATCTAGAAAGTATGGACCGGAAGGGTAGTGAAAACTAAGTGGCAGACCACTTTTCCTGTTTGGAAGAGGAGGGGTGGCCTTGTGATGGCCTAGAGATCAATGACTCATTTCTTGATGAGAAACGCCTTTCGGTGTCGGTGAATGATATGCCATAGTTTGCTGATATTGCTAATTACCTTGTGACCAGAATAATCCCGTGTGAGCTCTCTTCTAACCAAAGGAAGAAGCTCAAGCGGGATAGTTTGGATTTCTATTGGGACGAGTCATACTTGTTCAAGATTTCCATGGATGGTGTTATCCGAATGTGTGTCCCGTAGGAAGAGCAATTGAGTATTCTGGAGGCTTGTCTATCCTCCCCCTATGGTGGCCATCATGGCAGGGCAAGGACGGATTCTAAAGTTCTTAGTTGTGGGTTTTATTGTCCAACTTTGTTCAAAAATGCAGGTGATTTTGTGAAGAGATGCGACGAGTGCCAAAGAGCGGGTGGAATTTCAAAGAAAGATGAGATGCCTCTTAATACCATCCTGGAGGTTGATATTTTTTGTGTATGGGGCACTGATTTTATGGGCCCGTTTGTTAGCTCGTGTGGGAACACATACATTCTTGTAGTGGTGGACTATGTTTCAAAGTTGGTTGAAGTCGTGGCTTTACCCAACAATGAGGCTCGAAGTGTTGTTGCATTTCTCAAGAAGAGCATTTTTACAAGGTTTGGTACTCCTAGAGCAATCATAAGTGATGGGGGTCTCATTTTTGCAATAGAGCTTTTGACACTTTGCTTTCAAATTATGGTGTCAATCACAAAGTTTCTACCCCCTATCATCCTCAAGCAAGTGGACAAGTTGAAGTCTCCAACAGGGAAATCAAAAGCATATTGTCAAAGACTGACAATGCAAATAGGACCGATTGGTCAAAGAAGTTGGATGACGCTCTATGGGCTTATAGGACTGCTTATAAGACTGATTTGTAGTCTCCGTACCGGTTGGTGTTTGGGAAAGCTTGCCATCTACCGGTTAAGTTAGAACACAAGGCCATGTGGGCCTTGAGGAAGTTAAACCTTGAGTGGGATGTAGCTGCTAATCTTAGGGTGGAGCAACTCAATGAGCTTGATGAATTTAGATTCCACACCTACTCTAGTTCGTCCATGTATAAGGATAAAATGAAATACCTTCACGACAAGTATATTCGGGGAAAAGAGTTCAAGGTGGGGATTTGGTGCTCTTATTCAACTCTCGGCTAAGGTTGTTCCCGCGAAAGATCAAGTCAAAATGGAGCGGGCTGTTTGAAGTAGTGTGTGTGACCCCGTTTGGTGCTATTGATTTAAAGAATAAAAATGGTGAAGTTTTTAGAGTGAATGGGCACTGGGTCAAGCATTATCTTGGAAAAATTGATGACAGCCACGTGGTGGCACTTCTTCATTTCAAATGATGTGATGGTAACATGCCTCGTGCTGTGACGTTAAATTAGGTGCTTCTTGGGAGGCAACCCATGTGTTTTTATTCTTATTTTCTTTGATTTTCCTTGTAGTATAGGATTGATTTTTGGGCTAACTGGTTGTGAGATGTTACAAGGTTGTGTTGATGAAGTGCAAGACATAGTGGAAAAATGCACAGGTCTTTGAAGTTTCCACTACGGCCGCACTACATATGTGTGGACCGCACTAGTGAGTGGTAAAATGATAACCTCTCTGAAGTTGCCACTCCGGTTGCACTGCATTTTGTGCGGTCCGCAGTACGGTCCATTTTGTGCGGACCGTGTTAGAATGCCTGGGTGAAATTATCTAAGACAGAATAGTGCGGACCGCGGTCTATTTTGTGTGGTCCGTGCTGGTTGGTGAAAATGATAAAACTCACTCCCCGAGTCTGGCAAAACATAAAGAACCAGAGGAAAATCATCAAGGCTGCAGACAGGGCCTGTGATCAGTCCGGGAGTAAGTATGAGCCCTCCCGGGACATTTCTTCAAACTCTATGCTATAATATGTTAAAGACTGGCCGAAGAGATTTAGACTGACAGATACTACTCCTCCACCATCACCCACTGCACAAGCACCAATACAAGTTTATTCTGGGTCGTCTGAGGGCTCAGCAATGGGTAGTGAGGAATACCACCCCTCTCCCACAGCTTCATTATCCAGAGAGGATAGAGGAGGAAGTAGACGGAGATGAGAAGGTAGCAGAAGGACATGAGCCTCAGGTAGGAGGCATTGCCAGAACTAGAAAGCCGGAAGTTTGGCAAGATAGATTCGTGAGTGAGGTGGCGTACCATAAATTTTGGGAGTGGTGGCTGGTGAGAAAGTTGATCCTGGAGAGGAGTTTCATTGATAAAGACTTGCTTCCTCACAACCCCAACGTGCAGAGACAGTTTAGGAGTAGAGTGGGTTGGGAGCATTTTCTAGATAAGTGTGTGGATGCCAACGAACACCTGGTCAAGGAATTTTATTGCAATGTAGTCCACATAAAAAAGGCTCCAAAGTGACCAAGGTTTGGAATCTGACAGTGTTATTTGATAGGAAGTACATCAATGAATACCTTGGCATTAATAAAGAGGATGAGACCCTGTAAATGGAAAAGATGGAAATGGGTGAGGAGGTTCATCCCTGGCTAGCACATTAACTAGAAATCCCAGGTACCACCCCCTACTGGTTGACTCCTGGAGTCAAGATTCTAAGACGGAGTTTGCAATTTAAGGCACGGGGGTGGAAGACTTTTGTTTGCAGTCGGTTAGACCCTACTACCGTGACAACACCCTACCTCTCCACCGGGATGTGTTAGTGGCTTCTATCATGGCAGGGTACCCCATCAACGTGGGGAATGTGATGTCCGACATCATTACTACAGTGGGTGCAGAGCATAACCGGAACTATCCTTTCCCCAGCACCCTCTTTATGTACTTCCGGGACTTGAAGGTTGTGAGCACGTGATTTTTGCCCTATGTGAATTACTTCCAAAAAATTCAAAATAAAATAAATTTTATTTGTTTGCAATTTTTATGGATTTTTCGTGGTATTTTTCGTCATTGTTTGCATTTACATGTGCGTGTTTATTTGAGCAAATTAATGAAAAAATACAAAAATAAGTTAAATTAGCATTTTTAGGTTTTAATTTTACAATTAGGGTTAATTAAGCAAGTGTTTGTTTTACAAAAATGAAAAGAAATCACAAAAATAACATACTTCGTATTTTAGTGTTTAAATGTCGAAATTGTGTGGGTTTTTTTTAATTTGGTATTTAATTATTTGTGAGGATTAATACTTAGAGTTAATTAATATTTTTAGGATAATTTGGTCATAGGTTATATTTAGGTTTGTATTTTATTTTAATTAGAAAGAAAATTGAAAAGAAAAAGAAAATAAGAGAAAAATCAGATTTGGGCCAATTCCAATCCAATTCACCCAAGCCCAAACCAAACACCCTTATACCCATCCAAATACTAGCCCAAAACCAGCCCCAACCTGGTCCAGCCCCGTTGTCGCAAAAACGACGTCGTTTCAGGCCTTTTTAATCAGGACAATTGAAATAAATTGATCGAACGGTCCAAAGCTTTTACCTGTTACCTAACCCTGACCCATTCCTAAAACCGACCCAACCCTCCACTAAACCAAACGACCCCGTTTTCACCAAAGGATCGATCATGGCCGTTGGATTCTCATCATCCAGCCCAAATTAAAACGTTTATCTAATATACCCAAAAGACCCCCAAACCCCTTACCCATTTCATTTCACCACCCCGATCTCTCGTCTCCTTCAGAGACCCCAGAATAACAACGCCCTATACCACCATGTTCCGCCACCAAAAATTGCCTCACGGTGGTTCCGGTGGTCCAACTCGTCCTAGCTTAACACCATATAACCCTCTCAACCTCCTCATTCCGAAACCCCAAACCATCTCCCTCGAATCCCAGCCCAGTGTCTCGAATATCCATTCGTAGGTCCAAACCCTAGCGCTGCTACAGTTTTTTCGGTGGCGGCGCCACCTCTCTTCAGCCCCATATTAACAACAAATGACCACCAAACCTCCCCACCACGAATCCCCAACCCATGTCCCTCGAATCATCCCAGAACTCTTCGAATGTTAGATCGAAGAATCAATCCCAAACCCTAACTTACCCAAATCATCCCAAATTGTCACCCCATGATCCCCTCACCTTCCTCTACTTTAATCCTTAACCGATTTCCTTTGAATCCTAACAGAACCCCTCGAATATCAAATCATAACTTGAATACTAAAAATGGGTCAAAGTCGAGATTCTGTGGACGATTCCAATCCAAAATGATTTTAATCGTTTGTTCTCTATGAGAACATGCGATTAATATTAAATTGGATCGGAAACCCGAAGATTTGAAGAATCAAGGTCCCTTATTCTTTTGATCTGAAGTATAATAGGTATTCTTTTTCTTTTATTTTCTCTTTCTGACTAATTGGTATGTTTGGTTTTTCCTTTATTTTGTTTTCTTCCATCCCGTATCTTTCTGAAATTTGATCAGTCTTCTGGTATAGGTTGGTTTTGTGTGCTGTTTGATTTCTTTGGATAGGTTTTGTTTGATTCGTTTTCAATAAATTAGGATGTTATTTAATAGTAGGATTGAGATTTGTATATCGCTTAATTCTTCCAGGCAGTTGAACTAAGGATTGATTTGAATCTAATTAATACTTGTTTAGATGTATATAAGCTTAATTTAGGTATTCATTTACTTAAGATGGTAGGTAATCCGCAGGGATTTTAGAGGGACAATTTGGGAAGTTGGGAGGACTGCCAACATCAGAGTGATAATTTAAAATAATTAATTAACAAATGAAAAAGGGTAGTGGAACTGACACTCTGTCTAGTGCCATTAAAGGGTGAAATCAGAATAGGATTTTTTTCCTTTAGCCAACATCAGGGCTCCAATCCCTGAATTGAGCGTTTTTTCCTTTAGCCAACATTAGGGCTCCAATTCCTAAGTTGAGCATTTTACCCTTAGCCGGAATTAGGGCTCCAATCCCTAAGTCGAGCATTTTTTCCTTTAGCCAACATTAGGGCTCCAATCCCTGAGTTGAGCGTTTTTTTCCTTTAGCTGGCATTAGGGCTCCAATCCCTGAGTTGAGCATTTTTCCGTTAGCCGACATTAGGGCTCCAATCCCTAAGTTGATCATTTTTTCCTTTTAGCCAACATTAGGGCTCCAATCCCTGAGTTGAGCATTTTACCTTTAGTCAACATTAGGGCTCCAATCCCCGAGTTGAGTCTTTTACCCTTAGCCAACATTAGGGCTCCAATCCCTGAGTTGAGCATTTTATCCTTAGCTAAAATTAGGGCTCCAATCCCTGAGTCCTTAGCCAACATTAGGGCTACAATCCCTGACTTGAGCATTTTTTCCTTTAACCAACATTAGGGCTCCAATCCCTAAGTTGAGAGTTTTACCCTTAGCCGACATTAGGGCTCCAATCCCTAAGTTGAGCATTTTTCCCTTTAGCCAGCATTAGGGCTCCAATCCCTGAGTTGAGCATTTTCCCTTTAGCTAACATTAGGGCTCCAATCCCTGAGTTGAGCGATTTTTTCCTTTAGCCAACATTAGGGCTCCAATCCCTGAGTTGAGCTTTTTTTCCTTTAGCCAACATTAGGGCTCCAATTCCTGAGTTGAGAGTTTTACCCTTAGCCGACATTAGGGCTCCAATCCCTGAGTTGAGCAATTTTCCCTTTAGCCAACATTAGGGCTCCAATCCCTGAGTTGAGCATTTTTTCCTTTAGCCGACATTAGGGCTCCAATCCCTGAGTTGAGCAATTTTCCCTTTAGCCAACATTAGGGCTCCAATCCCTGAGTTGAGCATTTTTTCCTTTAGCCGACATTAGGGCTCCAATCCTTGAGTTGAGTTTTTTTCCTTTAGCCGACATTAGGGCTCCAATCCCTAAGTTGAGAATTTTTTCCGTTAGCCGACATTAGGGCTCCCATCCTTGAGTTGAGCATTTTTTCCCTTTAGCCAACATTAGGGCTTCAATCCCTGAGTTGAGCGATTTTTCCCTTTAGCTGACATTAGGGCTCCAATCCCTGAGTTGAGCATTTTTCCCTTTAGCCGACATTAGGGCTCCAATCCCTGAGTTGAGAATTTTTCCCTTTAGCCGACATTAGGGCTCCAATCCCTGAGTCTAGCATTTTTCCCTTTAGCCGACATTAGGGCTCCAATCCCTGAGTTGAGCTTTTTCCCTTTAGCCGACATTATGGCTCCAATCCCTGAGTTGAGCATTTTACCTTTTGCCAATATTAGGGCTCCAATCCTTGAGTTGCGTCTTTTAGACATAGGGCCTCCAATCCCCTCATTTGTTCCATCATAGATAAATACGTTTATTGCAAATAACTCACGAAATTTTCCTAGTGAAAACTGGGGCAGAAGAATTTTGTTCATTTGTTTGTTTTGGTGTCTAAGAAGGTTTGACCTCGAGGCACAAGATGCGAGATGACCAAAAGAATGAGTCTCAATCTGAAATAAAGAAGAGAATAAAAGAACAAAAGAAGTGAATTCAAAATGCTGAAGTAGACAAGGACGCGGACTGCTCAAAATTTGATCGAAGTCACAAGCTTCGCATGTCCCGCTTTGATTCAATGCTGAAGAAAGAACCGGCACCTACAGCTTGTGAGCATCAAGATTCAGATCGGGGTCCACAGCAAAATCAGCTAAGACTCAAGATCAAGCTTCAAGAGAATTATAGATAGGAATCTTGTAACTCATAGTTGATAGGCATAGCTAGCTCAGCTTTGATTTTCCTTTTGGTGTAATAAGGAGGTCAGTAAGCAGTAGCAGCAACAGCAACAGCAACAGTAAACACAGCTTCACGGTAGTCCCAGCTACCAAAACTTCCCGAACTACATTGACCTGATTCCTTTTTAGCCAAGGATATGTAGGAAACCTTTGAAGCAAAGGTTCGATCAAATCTTTCAAAAAATGCTTCCCACGGAGTATTCGAACAGGCAAAAATCATTCGTATCCGCTCACTTTATCTTTGCACGAAAACTCTTCGTGCTTCCTGACAAAGAGGGGCAGCTGTGAGCACGTGATTTTTGCCCTATGTGAATTACTTCCAGAAAATTCAAAATAAAATAATTTTTCTTTGTTTGCAATTTTTATGGATTTTTCGTGGTATTTTTCGTCATTGTTTGCATTTACATGTGCGTGTTTATTTGAGCAAATTAATGAAAAATACAAAAATAAGTTACATTAGCATTTTTAATTTTACAATTAGGGTTACTTAAGTAAGTGTTTGTTTTACAAAAATGAAAAGAAATCACAAAAATAACATACTTCGTATTTTAGTGTTTAAATGTCGAAATTGTGTGGGTTTTTTTTTTAATTTGGTATTTAATTATTTGTGAGGATTACTACTTAGAGTTAATTAATATTTTTAGGATAATTTGGTCATAGGTTAAATTTAGGTTTGTATTTTATTTTAATTAGAAAGGAAATTGAAAAGAAAAAAAATAAGAGAAAAATCGGATTTGGGCCAATTCCAATCCAATTCACCCAAGCCTAAACCAAACACCCTTATACCCATCCAAATACCAGCCCCAACCTGGTCCAGCCCCGTTGCCGCAAAAATGATGTCGTTTCAGGCCTTTTTAATCAGGAGCATTGAAATAAATTGATTGAACGGTCCAAAGCTTTCACCCGTTACCTAACCCTGACCCGTTCCTAAAACCGACCCAGCCTTCCACTAAAGCAAACGACCCCGTTTTCACTAAAGGATCGATCATGGTCGTTGGATTCTCATCATCCAATGGCCCAAATTAAAAAGTTTATCTAATATATCCAAAAGACCCCCAAACCCCTTACCCATTTTATTCCACCACCCCCATCTCTCGTCTCCTTCAGAGACCCCAGAATAACGCTGCCCTATACCGCTATGTTTCGCCACCGAAAATTGCCTCACGGTGGTTTCGGTGGTCCAACTCGTCCTATCTTAAAACCATAGAACCCCCTCAACCTCCTCATTCTGAAACCTCGAACCATCTCCCTCGAATCCCAGCCCAGTGTCTCGAATATCCATTCATAGGTCCAAAACCTGGCGCCGCCACAGTTTCTCCAGTGGCGGCTCCACCTCTATTCAGCCCCATATTAACAACAAATGACCACCAAACCTCCCCCACCACGAATCCCCAACCCATGTCCCTCGAATCATACCAGAACTCTTCGAATGTTAGATCGAAGAATCGATCCCAAACCCTAACTTACCCAAATTATCCCAAATTGACACCCCATGATCCCTTCACCTACCTTTACCTTAATTCTTAACCAATTTCCTTTGAATCCTAACAGAACACCTCGAATATCAAATAATAAGTTGAATACTAAAAACGGGTCAAAGTCGAGATTCTGTGGACGATTCCAGTCCAAAATGATTTTAATCGTTTGTTCTCTATGAGAACATGCGATTAATATCAAATTGGATCGAAAACTTGAAGATTTGAAGAATCAAGGTCCCTTCTTCTTTTGATCCAATGTATAATAGGTATTCTTTTTCTTTTCTTTTCTCTTTCTGACTAATTGGTATGTTTGGTTTTTCCTTTATATTGTTTTCTTCCATCCCGTATCTTTCTTTATTTTTGCTGATCGAATTTCAATTGAAATTTGATTAGTCTTCTAGTATAGGTTGGTTTTGTGTGTTGTTTGATTTCTTTGAATAGGTTTTGTTTGATTCGTTTTCAATAAATTAGGATGTTATTTAATATTAGGATTGAAATTTGTATATCGCTTAATTCTTCCAGGCAGTTGAACTAAGGATTGATTTGAATCCAATTAATACTTGTTTAGATGTATATAAGCTTAATTCAGGTATTCATTTACTTAAGATGGTAAGTAATCCGCAAGGATTTTAGAGGGACAATCTGGTAAGTTGGGAGGTCTGCCAACATCAGAGTGATAATTTAAAATAATTAATTAACAAATAAAAAAGGGTAGTGGAACTGACACTCTGTCTAGTGCCATTAAGGGGTGAAATAAGAATAGCATGGGGTTTTAATTAAGAATGAAAAGGCGGAATTAGTAGTGGAATGTGACTAGCCTAGCACCTTGAAGAGCTGGAAATTAGAAACAAGCATGGGTTTAACAATAAAAAGGCTTGAGGTGCACATGGGGGGGATATATAGGCTGAAAGTGGAAGCTTTTGAATAAAAAATGGGTAAGTCAAGTCTTTAAATAGAGGATACACATAGAGTTCAAGGGGGGGACAGACTCAAAAACCTGAACACTGATTCTAAGAGATTGAGATCAAGAAAAAAAGGACAAAAAGAGAGAAGAAAAACAGATCTGAAATTCTGAAAGTTCCTTAGCTCTTAGTTCTTCATAAACCAAAAATATATAATACAAAAACTCCAAAAATACTGTTCCATTGGAATTCGTAGGTTAATTTCGAGTTTAGTAGTTCATTTGCATCTCTTAGTTCAAAGTTTGATTCTTGAAAGTTTTCTGAAGTTTCTGGGTTCTATTTCAAGTGTATTTGGGTTTATTCAAGCTGTTTATGGTTGATTTCCTGGTCCTGTTTGGTTTTAAACTCTTCCTGGGCTGCTGAGTCATTTTTTGAGCTTGTTGCTTGTTCATCTGTTGCCTGCGTTTGCTGCTGCTAATTTCTTCTTCCTCTCACTGTGTTCTGATCTTCAGGTACACACCTTGAAACAACTTTGATGTAACTCGAATTGGAAATGAAATGAAGTTGAAGCATGCTTTGTTACAGATTTCATTTATTTCCAATACTTCAGTATTTCATGGTAATTGACATGGGCTGGACTGCTTGAGACTTTTGAACCTCTAATGTTAGCTTTAGTATAGCATAGCCGGCCTTCATGTGTTACTTTGATTTTTATTAATTAGAGAGGGTTATGAATCTGAAATTGATTCTGAAATCATAGACATTGAGTTCGTGGCTGTTAATTGTATATTCAAACTGTCATAATAGTTAGCAGGAACATCAGTTGTAGCATGGTGTATTCAGATATAGTTCTCATCTCTACTTGAAGGTTAAATTCATAATAGGCTACTGATTCGAAGTTGGATTTAAAAATAAATGTGGTCGTGTTTGTTGATACCCAATTTTTTCTATATATTTTCTATACTTTCAAAATAGCATATGTATGCATATATGAGCATCCCAAAAGATTTTGGCATTTTAAAAAGATTTTAAAACTAATTTATGGCCTATTTTTACACCATAAATCCCAATAATTATTCCCAAAACTTGCCATTTTAGAGAATAGGTTATTTTATTCTCACATCTATATCAAAATATAATTTACATGATTTTTTGTATAATTTTACAAGCCCATTTAGTATTATAAAACTAAGTTGCATGAAATTGCAATTTTAGCCCACTTTCAGATTTAATAGCAATTTTAATTAAAAAATCAATCCCAATATTTTTTAATTTAATACTTACATATTATTTACTAACTCATTATTTTAATTTGATTTTAAACATCTTTTACTATTTTTATAAAATCAAAAGAAAAACTGGCTATTTTAATTATGGCCTCAATTACTTTCAATTATAGCCTATTTGGGCATCTCAATTTTGACCCTAAATCCAGCCCAAATCGACGACCCAATGCCATTTTAACCCGGCCCTTTGCCCGTTTAATTAAACTCGTCTGTTTCATCTTTTAATCCTGGTCGTTGATCATTTTGATCAACGGCCCACAACCACTCTTTCCTTTTTAATTTCATATCACCCTAACCCTATCTCTCATTTCACTTCGATCGCCACCCTCAAACCCTCCCCTTCTCTCAAACGCTCTCTAACACTCGAAACCCTAGCCGCCTCTATCGTCTTCTCCGACCAAATCCCCCCGGAGTCCATGGCTTTTCGGGCCATGGACAGCCTGTGCTCACTTCCCTTCACCCCAAATCACGATTATTCAAGGCTTCCAAGGTTCAACCTCAACAAGGTCTATCCAGATCCTCTACCGATCTGAGTTCCTTCGGTTTCTCCGGCTCCGTTCCGGCATGTTCGAGCTTTGGCAAGGCTTAACCATGGCCCAGACCTGTTCAAAGACCAGATCTTTCCAGGCCTTCTCGTTTCTAGGGTTTCTGAGAAACCCTAAATTGCATGTTTGAGGTTCTTTCCTCTTTTGTTTTCTTAGATCTGTAGCTGATCTATGTTTTACTCGAGGTTCTGATGCTTTTCCCCAATTTTCTTTCTTAAAAATTAGTCTGTCCAATTTTAGGGTTTTCAAAAATCTTATAAGTGTTTCTTCTTCTTCTTTTCCTTATGTGAATCTGTGTGTTTATGCCATGGCTTATGTATTTTCATTTGTTCTTATGTTTCGCCGCTAATACACATATTTCTCTACCTTTGTTCTGTTACTGCTTCTACTGATTTTGTCTACAAGTATGCTTTACATGTTTATCTTGCATGTCCTTCTACTGTTTCTCCTACTGAGATTGTTTGCCTTCACTGGATTCGTTTGGGTTCTAAACGTGTTTCTTTTACTGTTTTCTAAATTCCATGACATCTCTCCTCTCTTCTGAACCTATTTGAGTTCTGAGCTTTCTCTTAAACTTGTTCTTTACAATTTTGGCACTCTACTGCTCCTAATTTGCTACGTGTGTTTGCGTATACTATTACTTTTTCTACTGAGACCCTGCTCCCTTTCTCTTTACTATTTGGACCATTCTTGAGCTCCTCTTGAACTCACAATACTTGCGAAGGAATTTATCCTGCTGACTGCTGGCTATTTGTTTGCTTTGTTGTTTGTTGTTCTAAACTTGCAACTGGTATGTCTCTCTAGTTAAATAATATCCTCTAAACTATGTGTTTATTTTATGCCATGCTCTCTTGCACTATGTGTTCACTCTAGTCTGTTATGCTCTCCTTTCCTATACTTCTGCACCCTTAGTTTGTTATGTTTTCTTGCTTTCCTTGTGTTTCTATAGATTGTTTGTCTATGTGAGCCCCTGCCCTTTGGTCCCCTCTTGTGTGTGAGTGCAGTTCTGAGTCATGGTAGCATCCTATTATTGCCACCCATGACTTAGAACTAGGTTCTTTTGAACCCCTGCTCAAATGCTTTCCCATTCCTTCTCCCCTTTATGTGTTGAGCTTTAACTTGGGTCTGGTAGTGTCCTAATCACCACTCAGACCCTAAGTTTGACTCCCTAGAGTCTACTCCTATTTGTTTGACCTAAGCAGGGGATCAGGGGTGT
>MU675630.1:55999-76215 GCA_026770625.1 Nicotiana glauca
TATTATTCAGAGTGTAAGCATTGCCTGGGGTCCTGGAGGCTCTTTGGAACTTTGAAACACTCTAAGTAAGAGAGGGCCTTGGAATCTGGAATCTGGATTTGGTGGAACACATGTTATTGGATATTGAGATTGAATTAGACTGCTCGGATCTAGTTGTAGGCTGTGATGTATTTTTTAATTATTTTCTTTCTTTCTTCTTATTCTATAATAACCTTGTAAAAGAACTCGGAAAATATTAGTAAAGGGTGTGGGAGGGGTTTACTTTACTGCTAAAGGGTAGATACCATGCCCATAGGACCAATGTTGTTATTCAGTCATTTAGATATCATGCCTATAGGTTCAACGCTTTAAGTCACCTAGAGATCATGTCTATAGGCTTTTGCATTCTTTTCAATCATTTAGAAATTCTGTCTATAGGATTTAATGTTCAACCATGCCGCAAATCAGTTGAAATCCTGTCTATAGGATCTAATAATCAAACAACGAATTGCATATAGAAATCATGCCTATAGGAAATGCTTAAACGCTAGGCAAACTGTAGGNATCTCGCTTAATCTGTTTGAGTAACAATAACTAGGTAACTGGTTTTAACGTTTCAGTGTCGCATTTTCAATATAAAACTCTTATGAGCCTGCATTGCTTTTAAAATTTCTGCAAATCTGTCCGAGGTAATTCTTGTAAATTTTCTGCTTGTCTCTTGAAGTTGTCTTCCAAACAATCCTTTAATTCACTCTTTCTTTTAAGGTGTTCTGCATTTTTAACTCTCCTGCATTTTCACTCCAACAAATCTGCAGATTCCAAAGTCATTTCTGAACTTCTACGATTTTCAACTTCCTATTTAAATTCGTATGCATTAGGATTTGTCTGAAATCAGTGTTTTCTGAATAATTTGTTTAAAATACTTCAATCTCTGACAATTGGATCTGGGTTGCCTAATGCAGACTTTTATCTGATTCTATGTGTTAAACTAGTCCGCCAGCCGCTTAAGTTTAATTTAAAGACCAAACAAGTTTGTGCAAGGCATGCTAAATTAAGTGTTATCTTATTCACGGGGTTTTATGCGAGCCTTGCATGTTTTTTTGTCAAATCCCCTTATTTGTTATTTTTTTTGGTTGTCGCTACTAGCATTTTGTCCTTTTAAACCCCATATATGCCTCTACCCCTTTCTTCCACATTAGGATTAGAAGTCCTAATACCCCAGGATTGATAGGTTGGGACGGGTATTAGCATGCAATAAGTAAACGAGACTAATCGCATTTAATACCTTAACGGGATGGGAAGGGTAGAATATGGATATGATGACCGGTGCGCTAATATCTCGTGCGACCCCTCTTTGAGGAGTGATTGCTGGGTATTTTACCGATGTGATCCATATTGTATTTAAACCTAGGACCTCTTTCCCCTTTTCTTTACTTGTATAATGTTTTTTTTAAATTATGTTCCAATTAATCCCTCTCTTTTAAATCACTTATGTTCTTTCCCTTCCTTTTTCTAAAAATTTTCAATTTTGTCTGTAACTACTATATGCAAGTTTATGTGTTTCTTTCTACTCTTCTTAAAGTCACAACTAAGCATGGGCGGGAACCACACTTGTGAATTTTGAGGGGTGCCTAACACCTTCCCCTCGAGATAATCTCAAGCCCTTACCCGAACTCTGATTTTTCTTTCAAAAAAACTTCTTCTTTTAAAGTGTCCTAATGCACTATAATCATTAGGTGGCGACTCTTCAAATTCCATAACCCGATTCCTCAAAAGGGAATGAGAGTTGTTTTGTCCATAATTTCGTAAACCCAATTTCGCCTTTTGAAAAAGGGGGCGTCGACAGTATTAATGATAGATCGAATTTGCTTTGTATTTTAAATACAGTAAATAGTCGGATTATTCACCTACAAATTCAATTCACACATAGAAGTTAGCATTAGCATGAATTCAAAACTGGTTATTTGCGAACCACTGATTAAGGATGTTATGAGCTAAAATCAGTAGGTTGAAATTCAAATAATTCGGTGTGGGATCTAGGCTCATCTAGGAGCCCAAACGTGATGGCTTCTGTTTGAATAGACCTGAGCCTGAATCTGTTTAGGGCCCAACGTTAGACAGCCCTCCCCTCTTGCAAGGTTAAACAATTCTCTTTCTTTTGGGCCTCTACTTTGAAGCCCAATCTGCTGAAGATCCTATGCTAATTATTAAAGCATTTTGACTTAATATTATGGAGTAATACTTTCAATGGTGGTTTATTACCAATACTAATTAATTAGGCCTTTTGCAGAGACAAATTCAATAGAAAAATGATAGATTGCTCTTAGGTTGGCCTTTACATAATAAAAAATTAGATGAGCCTCGCCAAACAAAAATGCATAACTTGCGGGGGCCTCTTTAAATACTTATATTAAAGTACTTAGAATTCGGGACGTGCTGTTTAGTGAATTTTACGGTCTCCCGCAAAGATAATAAACACGTTAGCTGCTTTAGGTCCGTTACTTAAATAATTTTACATTCCCAAATATGGGTGCACATTTATGTGACCCAGATCCAAATCTCAACGAAATCGAAATGTGTCAAAAACTGCGGGTGCATTTATGTGACGCAGTTCGAGACGTGTTTTCACGACGTTGCAATTCTCTTAAAAAATAATAATAAAAGCGGTTTAAAGTTAAAAGGCACATAAGTTAAAACATGCATTAAAATCAAATTTTTAGCCATTTATAATAGTTTAAGCGACCATGCTAGAACCACAGGATCCGGGGGTGCCTATCACCTTCCCTCGGGTCAATAGAATTCCTTACTTAGAATTTTCGATTCACAGACTTCAAAAGGAAAGTCGAAATTCTCCTCGATTTGGGATTCAAGATAACCGGTGACTTGGGACACTAAAAGCCAAACATATCCCAAGTGGTGACTCTGACAAATAAATAGTCCCATTTCGAATAACGTCACTTAAATTGGAAAAACTCCCTTATGCACTATCCTCTGGGGTAGGTGCATAAAAAAGGAGGTGTGACAAAGGTGGAAAAGAGGCCCTTTGATATCAGAGTCAAGGCGAAGGCCCCTTTTTCCTGGTACAGCATGCAGGGGGTGACAACCCTAAGAGCAAGAACTTCAAAGGTACAGCTACTGCTCCAACTGGCTAGTCTGAAGAGCCAATTGTGGTAGTGGCTCTTGCTGACCCTACCTCCACTTCCACAGATATCCCTCCCAGTCCTTCCACATCCACAGACACTCCTGTCGGTCCATCCACATTAGCAGGCTCGGAGATCCCATCTTCCCGGGCCCATCCTATTATTGCTCGCCGACTGAGCCAGGCGCTTCTTCGCATAAACAACTGGATGCAGACTGCCTCATCCAAGTTGTCTTCACTCACCATTGTGGCAGAGGCTCAGTCGTCACCTCCGCCAGCACAGGTTCCACAGTCCATAGAGGATACTCTCAAGGAGATACTTGACAACTAAAAGAAAATCCTCAACACTCAGGCGGTGCTCACAAAGGCAGTTGACTTACATAGCAAGGCTCTGAAGGAGCTTGCTCGGGAGAAAAAGAAGCTAAGGAAGACACGGGCCTCCAAAGAGTCCGTGAAGGAGCTGAGAGTAGAAACTGAAAGCGAATCACCTGCCTTTTGATTTATTGCTCCAGGGCCCAGCACCAGTAGTTCATCCAGAACCGAAGTAGTCACAGAGGCCTCCCAAGAGGAAGTGGATGATCCCTCGAGCTGATGATGCATTCATCCAGCTGGCTGACCCACAGGAGACCTCTTCCAATCAGCTTGTCCAGGTCTAGGCCCAGGTCCCAGTAGCAGAGCAGCAGGCCATAGGGGACCATTCTGAGGTCCCCGAGCACAGAGTGGACCTAGGGACCACACATGAGCCTATGCATACAGACGGGCCATAGGGATTATTCTATATCCTTTTTCCTCTTATCTTTTTGGTGCTTTGACTAGTTGGCATTGGGGATAATGCCAGCTTTCATTTGAAGGGGTAGGCCCTACTAGTTATTCATTTGGATGATTGTATATATTTAATATTTTTTATGCTTTCTTGATTTTTCATTTTTGGTCTGTATATAATTCTGATACTTTGTTACATTTATCGCATTTTTATTTCACTTTGACCATGTATAAAGTTATATCACATTGTATATATTCATCTCATCAATTTTATATTCAAATCCCTCTTGTATATATTCATTCTATTTTTCGCAAAATTTTTCGTTTTTAGCTTCTTATTTGTGATTCGTAACTTTTTTTTTATTTTTGAAGCCTTTGGTTTTCTTAATGCCACGGTTCTTTCCAAAGATGGAGTGCTATGTGAACCGGGTGGCTCTTCCCAATGATGTATGGCGTGAAAACCTTCTTAAGGGTTTGAGTTCGTTATTCTTTTTGTTTTTAGTAGTTAGTAGTTAAGGGTGCCTCAAGAAAAGCTTCACTTGGGCCTAGCACATTTGCCTTTGATCTTAGGGTCAAAAATAATTTGTTGTGTTTAGGATGGTAAAAGTCGTAACCTTGAGACTCTTGTTTTGACGGATAATCATCAAGTGATTTTTTGGGACCATTGCGTGCTCAATTCGTATCTAAGGTCGTTGTGGGCCCCCGACTCAATGTCTTTAGCACTCCCTTAGCTTGTGTGGTGAGTAATTGAAATTGCAAGTCCAAGTCCCGAGCCATTGGTCTAGAACTTGCCCTGAATGTTTGTTGAGGCGAAATCCTAAGTGAATTTTGACTTGAGACATGATTATAGGATCTCCTTGATCCAAATGATAGTTTAAACAATTCCATAGCCTACCAATGATATGATCCCTAGTCAACCCTTTTGAGCCTTATACCTTGTTCTTTCAAGAACCATAATACAAGCCTATATCCGCTCTAACAGATACCCTCTATTGGCACCCGATCTTTCCTTTAGCACACGGCAAAAGTATAAGTTTGGGGAAAGAGACGAGGATTGCAATAAAGTGGTAAAAAGGTAGAAAAAAATGAAGAAAAGGAAAGACAATGAAAAAGAAAGAAAAGCAAAAAGACAAAAAGAAAGTCAAATGAAAAAGAGGGATTCAAGAAAAGCAAAGAATGAAAGGTATGGAAAGTTGAAAAAGGAGAAAAGGTTTGAAATTTATAAGAAAGAGTGATAGTGTGTCTCTCTAACCCCTTAGAAAGAAGTGAAAATGACTCAAAGAGTCAAGTGAATGGATGCCAAATGAATCAAAAGAAGTGCTTAAGGGAAGATGGAACCTAATAAGACTAAAACATTTCCTACCCTAAACCAAAAGCCTACACAATATCTCCCCAAAAGCCCTATATGATCTTGAGTTGAATGAAGCCTACATTAGTGGATACTCATATAAGGGGCAAGCATATGGTACTTAGAGCCGGACTTGTGACTTTTTATTAAGAGAGATGAGTGAATTTACATTAACCTCATTTTGCGTGCCACTATTCTAAAGGTGAGGTTTGCTTAAGGAGAGTTGAGGATGTGTGAGTTTGGGTTCCACAATGACCAAAGTAATTGAAAGAGTTCTTTGATGTGTTGAGTCAACTCTTGATGCTCATGTGTCGCACTTGATCCATAGTTTTTCAAAGCGTAAATGTTGTTAATGATTCATTTACATTGAGGGCAATGGTTAGTCCCAAATGATTCTAGTTGAGGTTGCTTTAGGACAGCTGAAAATTTCTTGGATTTTCCCTTTAGGGGTGGGTCTTATTTTGTTTGCTTGAGGACAAGCAAAAGCTTAAGTTTGGGAGAGTTGATAACTAGGGATTTTGACGCATTTTATACTCCTTATTGCTCATGCTTTGATTAGAAATTCATACAAAATAGTCCCAAAAGGCTCATAAGTTATGCTTGATTTCAAAATTGATCAACAAAGTGACAAGATGTCAAAGATCAGCTCAAAAGGAGTGAAACTTGCACAAGTGCCAAAGACAAGACAAGCTCAGACAAAATAGGTCCAGTGCGGCCGCACACCACTTTGTGCGGTCCGCACTAGGAGATTCAGAGAGCAGGTATTCAGGCTAAAAGGCAATGCGGCCGTACTAGATTTAGTGTGGTCCACATTGGAGTCCATGCGGCCGCACTACCATTCTGTGCGGTCCGCATAGCTGAGATTCAAAGAAGTTGCAAGATGGAGCTTTCAAGCCAATGCGGTTCGCAGTCCATTTTGTGCGGATCACACTAGAAGTCACCGCGGCTGCAGTCCATTCTGTGCAGTCCACGGAGCCTGAGTTCAGAGAGCTGGATTTTGAAGCCTAGAGACCTAGTGCGGCCGCAGTCCATTCTTTACGGTCCGCACTAACCCGCTGGGGCATTTTTGTCTAAATTTTTTAGCTTAGTATAAATATATTCTTTTTCCATTTTTAGGGCATGAGATAGTTTTTAGAAGCAGTTGCATTCGTGGGAACAACTCTTGTCGCCATTTTGGGCAATTTTATCTACTTTGCAACATTGAATCTTTATTTTTATCTTAGTAATTAATCAATATGTGTTTATCTTCATCTATTTCTTACTTTTCTTCTTTGAATAAGAGTAGCTAGACCCATTAGCTAGGGTTGTGGCTCAACCCTGGTGTGGGTAATTAATGGGTCTTGTATTTTAGGGAAAAATTGATTATGGGTGTTTGATATTTGGGTCAATTTCATGGTTAATTGCTGAATTAGTGGTTGCAAATACTAGTTTGTCTTTAGTTGACTAGGGTTCTTCTTGAGAAAGAGAGCCTAAGTCTCAAAAATTGATCCAACAAGGAACTGGGGTGTACTCAAGAGATTGATAGCCTCAATTAAAGGGTTAAACCTCGAGAGAGTAATACCCGACTTGAACCTTAGTTGTTTGTGCAAATTTGCATACTCAATTGGTCTTGAAAAAGTCAATTGGGCAAAATCACTTGAACCACCGAGAGGTGTATAGTGGGAAAATTAGTGCAACGGCTATATCATACTCCCCAAATATGTCAAAGATGCCTTAGACTCAAGTACCCGTCAATTAACCAACTAGGCTGAAGTCACTACCCTAGTACATTTTAAACCTATTTGAACAACTTGTAGCATTTTAACTCCTAGCTTGATTTACAATTTGTAGTTTGATAAAAGTAGAATGATTCCAATTTTTGCTCTCTGTGGATATCGATCCCGACCCAAAATCGGGTAAAAGCTATTGGGACCCTTTCTTGCTACTTAATAGTAGTGCGGAGTTGGAAGCGATCAAATTCACATATTAATCGAGTTTTAAGACCAAAAATCTTACCTCCAAACGATTCCCCTTGAATCCCTCTTCAATATCCTTTAAAAAGCTTCAAAATCGACCAACAATGGATGACCTTAGCCTCAAATTCATGGAAATGATCTTTTAAAATATTATGCCCAGCTATATAATTCCCTTCATCGTGATCGCAGGAAATTCTTAGCGATTGCGGAGCACAAAAACTTAGCTCCCAAAAATACTCTATGCGAACACATAAAACACTCTACGAATGCGATTCTTCGCCCCCTTTACACTACGCAATCGCGGACCCACTGTCGTGTTCTCAATGAATAAAAACCAAGCCAAAACCTCAGGTCGAATAACTCTACGCGAACGCAACCATCACTACGCGTTCGCGATCAACAATTTTACCACTCTATGCGATCGCAACTCAATATTTGCAAACGCGAAGAACAACTGCACTGCCCCTCAAAAATCTTCTATGCGATCGCAGGAACCACTACACGATCACAGAGGAGGAATCTTTACAATAGCTGAAACTGAAATTTTGCAATTCCAAACTTCACAAAATGGTTCGATTGACCACTCAAAACTCACCCGAGGCTCCCGGGACCTCAACCAAAGGAACCAACATATCCTAAAACCATATTCAACTTATTCCAACCTTCGGAAAGCTCAAAAGAATATTAAAACACCAAATTTGCATCGGCTTCAAGCCTAAGAATTTCAAATTCTTCCAAATTTTACTCTTTGGATCAAACCCCAACCAAACCATGTCCGAATGACCTAAACTTTTACACAAGTATACCAAATGACACAAAGGAACTACTGCAACCTCCAGACTTTCATTCAGACCTCTATATCTAAATCTCACCTATCAACCGGAAAACGCCGAAATCTCAATCTCGCCAATTCAAGCCTAAACCTTCCCCGAACCTCCAAAATGCATTCCGATCACGCTCCTAAGTCCCAAATCACCTAACGGAGCTAAAAAATAATAAAACTTCCAATCTGAGATCATATACAAACAAGCCAAATCTTGGTCACACCTTTTAAATTTCAAGATTTAAATTGAAAACTATTATTCAAAATTCATTCAAATTAACCTGAAACCAAAACCAACAATTAACATAAGTAATAATACACCACATAGGGAAAGTCATGCCCGAGAGCTGACAATCAAAGTGCAAAAGCTCAAAAGGACCGATCGGATCGTTACAGAACACCTTAGGATGGTCTAGAACTGCCCAAAAGTAGAGGGCCTAAAATACCTCCAAGGCCACAAGGAGGGGACGGGTAGTGGACGCATAGGACATTTTTCAAAGTTACTAGAATTCTTTAGGCTACGACCAAGGGGAGGGAATTAGGTAGTAAGGATATGATGACTACGCGCTAATATCACGTGTAGCCCCTCATTGAGGAGTGATTATCGGTCATTGTGTGGGTGATCCTATAGGCTAACCAACCTAAGACCCCTCCTTTTCTAATTCCCCTTGTTAGATAGGTTTTACTTCCCTTTATAGAGGTGAAACTTGTTCAAGTCGTTTCCTTTGTTTCATGAAATATGTGCGTTAAAATGTCAAAGCATGCCTTTATTTTCAAATATGTGTTAAAACTATTTATTTGTTAAAAGGGCTAATTTATAAGTATAAGTTCGGTCGGGACCCACCGTTGTGGACCGAGAGGGGTTCCTAACACTTTTCCTCAAGGTTATTTCGAGCCCTTACCCAAATCTCTGGTAATGCAAACTAGTTTAAGAGTTAATCGCTTTAGGTGCCCTAAGGCACCATAATCTGTTAGGTGGCGACTCTTCCAAAAACCCAAATCCCAAAAAGGAAATGAGTTATTAGCCCCCATGAACGTCAGAACCCAAACATATCTTCGCGGAGGGAAAAGGGCACGACACTCACAAAATGCACCCACACATGGTGACTGTCACACCTCTTTTTTACCTACTACACCCCGAGGAGGGTATAATAAAGGAAGTTTTTTCAATTAAAGGACAATCAAAATGGGATTCATTTATTAAGAAATTCAGAGTCGCCACTTGGGAGATTTATGGTGTCCCAAGTCACCGGTTAAAAAATCCTGAATCGAGGAAAAGGTTTGACTCTGTTTAACAGTCCGCGAACCAGAAACCCGGGTAAGGAATTTTGTTAACCCGGGAGAAGGTGTTAGGCATTCCCGGGTTCCGTGGTTCTAGCACGGTCGCTCAACTGTTATATTCGACTTAATTATCTAATTTTAGTACATGTTTAGCCAATGGTGCAATTTTAAATTATTTACCGCTTTTAATTAATTTTAAGAAAAGATTGAACTTCGTTTAAAATGTGTCTTTGGATTGCGTCACATGAAATGTACCCGCAATCCTAAACACATTTTATTCAACGTGTTAGGATTTGAATTTAGGTCACATGAAATGCACACCCGAATTTAGGAAGGTAAAATTATTAAAGAACGCGCCTAAAGCGACTAACGTGTTATTAACTTTGCGGGAGGCCGTTGAAAATTTGCTAAATGGAACGTCCCGAATTCTAAGTATTTTAATATAAGTATTTAAAGAGGTCCACACAATTTATGAATTTTATTTGGCGTGGCACACCTCATTTTTATTTTTTAAAGGCCAATCCTAAAAGAACTACGATTTTCTATTAAAGATTGTCTCTAAAAGGACCTTAATTAATTGATATTATTGGTTACTATTATTAAATGTGATCAAGGAATTTGGGCTTCAAGTTCAAGTCCACACTTGAATAAAAGGGAAACCTCTTAATTCAAGTGTGCTACTTAACTTGGAAGGCCCAAACCTATGTTACCAAATTAATCTTGTAACCTTAATATGAATTCAAGTCTTCCGCACATTGGGGCTTTGAAATTAGCCCAAGAAGGAGGACAATACGGTCAGCTTTATGAGAAGCGGCCTCGCGTTGGACCTTGAACGAACAAATTTTAGGCCCAAATCCTATTTAAGTAAAAAGGTTGTCATATCTTGGCTTATGAACGTCCCAAATCCAGTATTGAGTTTTTATTTTAGTTTTTTTTTCAAACACTAATTTGTGGTCACAACTGGACTTAAATTCGAATCAAGGCGTGCCGACTTTAAATTTGAATCTCACATGCACATTCAAACTCGTTTGTATATAGATGACCTAATGTGCTTATTCTGAACTTTCAGCGGCCTTTTAATTCCAGATTAATGCTCCTTAACACAAACTTAGTCCTGGATTGGGGAAACTGGAAACAACATACTGAAATTCTTAAATTTTACATATTCATTTCTGAGCTATCAACTTATGAACTTCCCAGCTACATGTAACACAATATAGATCTAAAAAGATACTACTGCTTTGAATTGTAAATGAACTAGTTTTTGAGATTCACCTTTTCAATAGGCACATGGTGAACAAATTTAAAACATCTAATTATTCCAAACCACAGGGGTCACTGATTCTGCATTAATAGAAATGTTCAAGCTATTTCTGGATCCAATTTCACACTAATAACCTATTATAAGCTTAAGCGCAGACTAGCATGATATTTAAGGCTAAACTGATATCATTAATCAGGACATTCATACAGTTCTAGGGAAGATCCAACAGTCTAGTTATTTACAGGCCATTGTATTGTTCGCATAAACATAACTATACTATGCAGTTAAACTAAAAGCAGAATAGGAGAAACTTCAATGAGTAAGTCAAACAGCATTTCCTCATTTATCTTCTAATTTGGTCATACATTGACTCTTCACAGATCACATGAGACCAGAGGAGTACCTGGAAGTCGAATAAAATGATGAGAAAAAGGGAGTCAGCTAGGCAATAGCACAACAGCAGCAGTAATTTCAGAACAAAGACAGTAGACTCAAGTCTGAAACTCAGGATTTAGTTTAGGCAAGCAGCACCAGTAAATGACCAAAACCAAGACCCAAATGAACTCGAACAAGCTTAGAATTAAACACATGAAAACTTCTCAAATTTCAGCAAACCAAACACAAGGAATATTTAAGCTATTTTTCATCCTTATCTAAACTGGAGATTGAAATTAACAGCTGGATTTCGAAATTTCTTTGAGAAAACTTCGATGGAATAGTGTTTTGGAGTTTCAAGTTTTCAAACCTTTTCTAACCTCTAATTGTTCTGTGTCTATCTTTGTAAGGCAGAATGTCTACCTATGTCTCCCTTCTTTCAATCTCTCTCAGAATGTTTTCAAGCTCTCTCTTATCTGTTCCCTCTCTCTCAATTTTCAGGGTTCTAAGATCTGATCCTCTTTCTCTCAATAATCTCCCGAATTTATCCCAATTTCTTACCTCCTTCCAGCTCTTAAGAGAACTTAATCCTAATTAACAAATAAATCCCCCATCACCCTCTGATTTTCCCACTTTTCAAAACACTAAAATTGAAGTGTCAGTTCCCCATTAACTCCCATTTCCCATTATTTTATTCAACGGGTATGGGCAGCCTGATATTTAAATCCAAGCGTGCCCTAACAGCCAGTGCTGGCATTCTACTTAATTACAATTCTAAAAAATTAAACATAAAACCTTATTATTTAACCTTAAAACCCCACATGAGTTATGGTTCGAAGCTGAACCAATGATCCAATGCAATTTGGACGGGCTGTTCTTTGTCAATTGATTCAGATATAGCCCAACTTCAAACGATATACTTAATTATCATTTGCAAGAATCCGAAATGGTCTAACAAATCAACAAGTTAACTATCTTAACAATCAATTGACTAGATTTAACGAATCAAAACTAATTACCAAACTAAAACAATTATCATCAATCCGAGAAAACAAAATATCAAAGGGGTCGAGAAAAATGAGATGAAGCAGAAAAATAGAAAAAAGAGAAAAGAAAAATGATAGCTAAAATACAATTCAAAAAGAATGGGGAATACCTAAAATGGAAGGCCAGTGCTCGGCTTGAACAAATCTTTGGCACCCTTCGATTTTGGTCGAAATAGGTTTCAATCATGTGTTCTCAAGCGAAAACACATGAACAAAACCTATTCCGACTTCAAATCTTCAAAACAGGCCATCGATTCTAAGTTTTGGAAACTCAGGGCTCGTCTGTTGATCTAATATTTGAGGTATTTGGGCAAGTTTTGAAAGAAACCGGTTGGTGATTGGGGATGAGGGAAGCTGGATGAACATTTGGTGTTGATTTGGGGCTGAAATGAGATGGCGCCGCCACCAAAAGGTAGTGGGGGAATGGCGGCGGCTGCTAGGGTTCATGTCTAAGGTTTGATATTCGACATGTTCCAGGAACATTCGAAGGAAGGGGGTTTGGATTTGAGATGAGGAGGTGTTGATGGTCGTTTGGTGTTATTTTGGTGGCCATCGGAGATGGTGCCACCGGACATGGAGGAGGGGCAGTTAGGGTTTTGATTATTCGAGGAGTTAGGCTGGGACTCGAAGTAAACTGAGGGTGGAACGGAGATGGGGGTCGTGATGAGAACATGGTGTAAATTTAGGGTGGTTTGGGCCACCGGAACCGCCGTAAGGCGATTTTCGGTGGGCAAAGGGCGGTGGGGAAAGGTGGTGAGAGACGGAGTTGTCTCTGAGTTGTTAGAGACGAGATAGGGGTGGGGGTTCTGGGGGGCGGGGTAGTGTTAGGATATTTATATGGGAGGGGTGAGTGAATCCAAGTCATTAGATCTGATGAGATCAACGGTTTGGATCACTTCACTTATATAAAATGGGATCGTTTAGTCTTAGTGGGGGACTGGGTCGGTTCGGGAAAATGGGTCGGGGTCGGATCGGGTGAGGGTGGAATATTTGGGACCGTTGGATCAAGTGGATGTTAACGGCTTAGAGCAACAATCCTGAAACAGCGCCGTTTCGGTGATGCTGGAGACGGATTGGACCGTTTGATCTAATAAGATTAACAGTCTGGATTGAGTGTGACAAAAATGACGTTGTTTGGATAGTCGAAATGGCTTAATCAACTGGACCGGATAGGGGTAATTTGGGCTGTGTAAGGGTGTTTGGATATTTGGGCTTGGGAACTTAATTAAAATTTCCCCAATTTGATTTCCTTCCTCTTTTCTTTTCTTTTCTTTTTCTTTTTATTTTCTTCCTAAATTATTTTCCAAAATTAAAAACTAAAATTATAAAACCAAGTTAACTTAAAAATACTAATTATCTAATTATCACAAACACTTAAATACCAAATCACAAAATTTAAACACTAAACGCAAAGTACGTTATTTTTTATGATTTTTCATTCTTTATAAAACAACTACCTAGTTGTAACATTAAATCCTAAATGCAATTGTAACATATTTTGGTATTTTTTATCAATTTAAATAAAATACACAGGCACAAACAAATGCAACTAATAACAAAATATCATGGAAATTCACCAAATAGCACATAATAAAAACCAGACAATTTTTGTTTGATTTTGTGGGAGTAATTCGTGTGAGGCAAAAATCACGAGCTCACAGTGACGATGGTCTTGGGTTTCACGCAGAAAACGACAATGTAATTACTCCAAGAGTCGGGTTGCCACTGGCTTACCTCGGGGAGCACCGGTTGCCGATCCAATCGATGTCAGTTTGCACATTGCTTTAAATGCGGACCTATGTGATGTGTGTCTATAATTCTATAGTTTCATAAATTATTTGCCTTGCATTTTATATGTTTTAATGATAAATTACACTTTATTTGCGCGTAATGGAGTCTATTTTATGTGTAGGTGAATTGAAGATGAAAGTAGAGCAAAAGGAATACTTAAAAATGAAAGTGGCTCGAGAACAATGAAAATGAGAAAGCTAGCGATGCCAGGACTTAACCAGGCGATAGACCTGGTGAGGCCAGGAAAAGACCAACTCCACCAGGCATTATGCTTGGCAACTCCACGCCTGGGGCGAGATCCATTCCGAGTTTTGAAGACTTATTTCATCTCCTGGTTTGACTGGGACTTGGCCTACACGTTTAGGTCTTTTCCAACACATATAAGTAGACCTAAAAATGCCACTTTTAAGGGGAGATGAAGATTGGACATAGAGACAGACATTAGACCAGGGGAATTCAACCTAAGTAGGTAAGAACACACTAGGATCAAGGCGGAGAATTCTTCTACGAGTTTTTCACTTCTTTCTTCCTATTTCCATTATTGGTTATGAATTCAAGTATTGTAGTTATGCATACTATTATGAATAGCTAATTTATTATCTAGGTCTTTTGATGGAACCTATTGAAGGATAATTTTCTTGTTACGTTGATATAGATTTGTTGTTGTATTTTTTCTATTTGTTCAACTACGTTATTATTGTAGTTGGTTGAAGAGCTCTCAATAGACTGTGCCTATTTAATGTGTTTTACTTGAGAGAGTGTACATATTTAGGTAATTGTTAAATAACATCACTCCTAACGTATATGAGGGATCAATACGGAGGGTTTAATTAGAGATAACGGAACCTTGGTGCGATTCGAGTGAGCCGTACTTAAAGCCAGCTAGCGTAATTCAGGAAAATATGTATAGTAAATTGTGGTAGTTACTCGGGAGAGAATTACAACACTCAGAGCGCACATGATCGGTAGAGAATACTTAGGCAAAATTATAGGAGACATAGCGGGAAGGATTACGACAATTAGGAAAATCATAACTCTAGACATCCTTAATCTTGTCTCCAATCCTTATCCTTGTTAATTGATAGTTTTACTACTTTCTAGTATTTGTTAGTTAATTGGTTAGAAATAAATATTATAATCTTTATAATTAAGAAATTGTTGGGACTTGTGTTTCTTAGCAATATTAAAAAACTATAGCTAAGCCTTAGTTCTCTGTGGGATTCGACTCTAGACTTGTAAACCGGATTATATTTGCAGCGACCACTTAGTCATTTTTATAAGTCATAGTTGGGCGTGATCAAATTTTGGCGCTGTTGTCGGGGAACTAATGGTGTAGCTGTAGGTGTACATATTTCTAGGCTGTAAGTTTGAACTTTTATTTTTATTTTGTTGTATTTGATTATTTTATATTATTTTATTTTTTACTTGAGAGACATGGCGTCTTGGAATTTTAAGAGTTTTGATGTTGGTAATTCTACTTTTGACCCTCCTAATGTATATTGTGGAGGAAACCACCCATTGCAAAATTATCAAAATATTTCCGAGAGTGAGTATGCACCAACTAAATCTTATGTGTGGAATATGTGTGATATGTGTGGTGGTCAAGATGGTCACTTTTACGGGTGTGCTTATATTTCTTATCCTCCCCCAACCCCTTATTATGATGGTTCTACTTTTTCTTGTGAAATTAATAGGAACAAAGAACCCAGGGAAGCTGACATGAAGGAGATGAAGGATATGTTAAAGCTGACCGTGGATATGTTACAGTGCCTTGTAGAACACAATAGTAAGATACAACTATAGATAGAAAGGCAAGAGGAAACTATTCACAATTTGAAAGTTCAAGTGAGTCAACTGGTTGAAGATTTTAATGCTCAACAAGACAATATTGTGAATAGTATCCAAGAAGAGCGTGAATTAGATACAGAAATTGAAGTGCTAGTGGAGAAGGCCAGAGTAGAACTCCAACAACCAATCGAACTAGATTTTGAGGATGTTGTTGTTGACAAAGAGATACTAGATTCAACCAAGGACATTGATTATACGTATTTAGTTGACTCTAGTATCATTGGTGTCGGGGATGTTGGCAGTCCCAATGTTCATGCAGTTGAGCGCATTGGTCCACACTCCAAGCATTTTTCCACATTGTGTTTGGATGATGATATGGAAATAGAGTCGTCCGAGCCACTTGAAGAGTCAAAGGATAAGGAACAAGATGCATACATTCTAGAATTCTTCTTGCCAGAAAGTCGGGATTACACATCTCATCTAAAGGCCAAGAAATGCAGAATACTATATTGTTTTATTAGGCCAGTCAGATTCATTCCACCACCCCAGTAGCATGATCATAGAGTAGAATTAAAACTTGGGTTTAATTCATAAGTTCAAAGTGGAGGCATAAAGTGATTCGCATCGTGCTGCGACATTAAATCAAGCGCTTGTTAGGTGGCAATCCAAGTTTACTGTTTTCTTTTTTTATTTTTTTATTTTAATTGTATTATTTTTGTAGTGTTGATTTTTGATTTTCTAGGAGCATGGAAAGCAAATCTATTGGAAGGATGAAACAACAAACCAGATGGTTGGAACAAAGTGTGAGGTACCCGCACGAAGGACCAAGCCTGGGAGAATTCTAAGTATCCCTTGAGCTGCTAGTGCTATGGTCTTTGGCCGACCAGGGAGTTTATTTTACCCTTTCATCATTTATGATGTGCATTGGGGACAATGCACAATTTTAAGTGTGGGGTGAGGAGATTGTTTGGGTGACTTTCTATGCCACTTTAGCTGTGTTAGTTTAATGGAATAATATTTTTTATTTAAAAAAATGGGGCTTTGTTCGGACAATTGATCTATTAGATAATTTTCTTGAGGGATTTAAGTCTAAAGAAAAAAAAGATTTTCTTTGTGGCTAGTGTAGTATTTCCCCCTTGGTTCTTCTTTGTGCCGCTGTTCTTTTCCAAAGATTTTGTTTGAACTGGGTGTAGCTAGTTTTAATTTTTTTAAGAATAGGAGCCATTGTGCTGTGTTTTGAATTGAAGCAATATATTTTGACTTTGCTATGCCTTAAGAATAGTGATTTGATTGTGACGCTTAGGCTCAATTTTTGACTCTTGTATAAGTATCTTCAATTGTATGATTGTAACTTTGCTTAACTGCTTTCACTAGAGTGTCTTGATAAGACCAATCCTGAGTGAGTTATGTGCCATGTGTGTATAAGATTTTGTGTTATTCTGTGCATTGCATCGATGTATAGAACTTTCCACATGCGCTTGCAAAGCGAAGTAGTAGTTTTGTTCAGTCTTAGAAGTGATATAGGCATTTCTTTGTTGATCCATATATATACTTTACCTGCCTAATTGTAATGTAACGTAGTTAACCCCTTTGAGCATGTAATCATGTTTCTTTGGCAACCACATTACAAGTCTTACCCCTTTGTTTGAATTAACCATCTATTTGAACTTTTTCACCTCTCATGAGCACTTGAATTGTTATGAACGTTGTAAAAGTTAAAGTGTGGGGTGGTTGGTTTGGCGTTTGAGTGGAACTAATAAAATAAGGAGAAAGGTGCACTGTTTTGAAAAAAGAAAAGAAAAGAAAAAGAAATAGTTGTATTGCTGTGGAAAAAAATCATTGCTAAGTGGTGACTCTTGATGTAATTGTACTTAAAGAAATATGGAGTTAATATACATTGAGGTGAAGGTGGATTTATGGTTTGACATAAGTATGGGGTTTGAATGTTAAAGTATATGTATTAAAGTGCTTAGAGAGGTGTAGTCACTCTTATATCCAAATGTATCCTACCCGACCCGCAACCTATATTACAACCAATTAAAGTCCTACTTAATCCTAGACTGAATGAGCCCGATTAGTAGAGTAGTACATTACGGGAAAGCCTATGGTGCATCTTTTGTGGCATATGAATGTTATTTCTGAGAGTGAGTGAATTCTTTCTATCTTGAGTTCCTAATTGTTCTTAAATTTTATTGTGTGTGGAACTACTCTCTTTTGTTGAGTGAGGGCATGTGATTCATGATTGAAAGGTAATTCCATTGACCTCTATGTTAGAGTAAGTGAGTGAGTGGTGAATGATGCATGGTACTCGCGAGTCAAATCTTGAGGTGGAGATGTTACACCCATGTGTTTAGTCTATTTTAAAGATTTTTGATGAGTTAGGAGAATTGCTTAAAGAGGTCGTGTTTATAAGTGTAGTTTGATACGGACCCCGAAGAGAGTGTGCGCTGGGAAGGTTGATCTGGTGGCCAAGGTACACAGAGTAGAGGAGATGGGGGAGTTAGTCTCCAGGTGATATTCGAGATGTTACAGGCTCAACAGGCCGCTATTGCTCAACTTCAAAATCAACATAAAACTCTAAGTCGAGTTGATCTGGAAATCACTCGTCGTACCGATCCAGTGCCAGAGAGGTCGAATAGTAATGGATCGGGGACCAATCCTGCAGTAATGAATATGCTTGAGGAGCTCACCAAAACAATTGAGTCAGGAGAGAAGAAGCTCGAAGTTAATGATAAAAAAAAGTAGATACATACAAGTCTCGAGTTGATCAAATACCGGGGGCACTGCCAATATTGAAAGGGGTGGATTCAAAGAAGTTCGTACAAAAGTCGTTTCCTTAAAGTGCGGCTCTGAAGCCTATTCTAAAGAAGTTTCATATGACAGACATACCCAAATTTAATTGGATTACCAATCCCAACAAACATGTTACTTCATATACATGCGCCATCAAGGGTAATGATTTAGAAGATGAAGAGAACGAATCTGTGTTGTTGTAAAAGTTCGGAGACACCCTTTCAATGGGAGAAATGATTTGGTATCACATCCTGCCTCCAAATCTATCGACTCATTTTCCATTTTAGCAGATTCTTTTGTAAAGGTACACACCGAGGCCAACAAGGTCGCAACGAGAAAATTGAACCTTTTCAAAGTAAGACAAAGGGATAGTGAAATGTTGAGGGAGTTCATATCCCTATTTCAAATGGAACGCATGGAGTTGCCACCGGTCATGGATGATTAGGACGTTCAAGCTTTCACCCAAGGGTTGAATGAGCGGAGTTCGATAGCATCACGTTACTTAAAACAAATTTGATCGAGTATCCAGCTATAACTTGGGTGGTTGTGCACAATCAATATCAAACGAAGATCAGGGTCGAGGACGAACAATAAGAATCCCCTTCCGATTCAATTAGAAACCCCTTCCGGTTCAGTACATCCGAACAGGTTAGTAGTAAAAACCTAGAGGGACGTCAACAACAAGTTAAGGTCGAACAGAGAACGGTATCAACCATATACTACAGATCGAAGGAACAATGGTTCAGGATGCAATTCCGCCCGGAATGATCGAAGAAGTGATCGAGGATAGAATTCTCGGGGACTTATGACTAAGATTGGTTTTGATAAGTACGCCGATCCCGTAGAGGCACCTCGATTATTGGAATATAATTTTAGTGTCGATGCGTCAAGAATTGTATCGACAATTGGAAGAATCAAAGATACTAGATGGCACAAGCCCATACAGACCGATCCTTCCCAAAGGAACCCCAATCTGATATGTAAATATCATGGCATATATGGTCACAAGACCGAGGATTGCATGCAATTAAGAGAGGAGGTACCCCATTTATTCAATTAGGACCACCTTCAAGAATTCCTAAGTGATTGAGCTAAGAATCATTTCAAGGAACGGGATACCAACAGGAAAAATGAACATGAGGAACCGCAGCATGTAATTCATATGATCGTTGGAGGGGTCGATATTCCATAAGGGACCGTATTCAAATGCATTAAGTTATCAATTACTAGGGAGAAATGGACTCGAGAATATGTGCCCGAGGGCTCCTTATCATTCAACGACGAAGAAGCAAAAGGTGTTTCTCATCCCCACAATGACGCTCTAGTAATTTCTATCTTATTAAATAAAGTTCAAGTTAAGCATGTTTTAGTGGATCCAGGTAGCTCAATGAATATCATGCGATCGAGGGTCGTGGAGCAGCTCGACCAACAAGATCAAATCATGTCTGCAGCTCAGGTCTTAAACGGCTTCAATATGGCTAGTATGACAACTAAAGGGGAGATTAATCTACCAGTAAATGTGGCTAGAGCCATTCAAGATACCAAGTTCCATGTAATCGAAGGTGACATGAGGTACAATGCCTTACTTGGAAGGCCTTAGATCCACAATATGAGGGCAGTCCCTTCGACTCTCCTCCAAATGATGAAATTCCCGACGTCGGGCGGTGTAAAAATAGTATACAGTGAGCAGCATACTACAAAGGAAATGTTTGCAATTGATGACGTAACACCAATATCGATGTTATCAGCCTCGGAAAGGTCGAGTATCAAGGTAAACAGGAAGCCAAATAGCAATCACAGTCACCAGCCTTGACCAAATCAGGGAAGCATGAGATGGAAGAAGAAGAAGAGGATTTTCTAACCCCCCCCCCC
>MU675632.1:8998-32606 GCA_026770625.1 Nicotiana glauca
TCCAGCTCTTAGAATGCCATTTCATTTTTATGATCCATTGTTCATTAATCATGTTTACATCTATGGCTCAACCTGTTGGGATTCAGTACACCTGGGCCAAACCTCCCGAGGCCCAAAGTCACTATAAATCATCTTATGCTGAAATTACATTAGGAACATGGAAATCAATCCATAAGTATAAAATTGGGTCTTAAGTTAGGTAGCGGGTTCAAGCTAAAAGGTTTTACCTTTTTGTTTGAATCCGGACTTGAATTTGAGACTTGAATTTATATTCACGGATTAATTAACCTTTAGAGACAAAACAAATAGAAAACTTAGCATACTTTAGTTTGGCCTTTAATAAATAAAATGAGACGACCTCGCCAAATCAAAAAAATACACAATTGCGGGGCCCTCATTAATTACTTACTAAAAATACTTAGTATCCGGGATAGGCCGTTTAGCGAATTTCACGGCCTTCCCAAAAGATAACAATATGTTAGCCGCTTCAGGCGCGATTTTTAATAATCTTACCTTCCTAATACGGGTGTGCATTTCACGCAACCCAAATCCAAATCCGAAAACGTTGAATAAGATTGTGTCGAGTATCCGGGTGCATTTCATGTGACGTGATCCGAAAATACGGTCTTAAACGACGTTCATTCTCTTAAAATAAAAATAATAATCGACAAAAAGCGGTAATTAATTCTAAAATTGCACAAATAGGGTAACATGTATAAAAATTAATATTTTAGCCAAATACAACGGTTGAGCGACCGTGCTAGAACCACGGAACTCGGGAGTACCTAACACCTTCTCCCGGTTTAACAGAATTCCTTACCCGGATTTCTGGTTCGCGACTGTTAAACAGAGTCAAACCCTTTCCTCGATTCGGGATTCAAACCGGTGACTTGGGACACCATAAATCTCCCAAGTGGCGACTCTGAATCTTAAATAAAAATGAATCCCGTTTCGATTGTCCTTTAAGTGGAAAAACTCCTTTCTTTATCCCCGGGGTGTAGTAAAAGCCGTAAAAGCCTATATGGAAAAAGGAGGTGTGACACCACTTAACAAGACATAACAGAAGAATGCTTCTGAATAACGTCAATTACGGCGGCCAACAAACCTCACACGTATCGCCGCAAATCGTTTACATTAGTTGATCACGCGGAATGAACCGATCGCTGGCCCCAATATGCCAATTCAACTATGGCTAATCATTCTACCTCCTTCCAATTTATCCTTGCTTGCCTTAGAAGTAATACTAACTTTATTCAACACATAACATACTCCGACTACACTCACCGCGAGTGACCTTGAATCACGAAACCATGCTGTCTCAATTCCCACGAACTATTTCATAACACCCAAATGCTACACCACAAGCCAAACATCCCGGAACATTCTGGGCACCTTCTTATAAGCTGCTACAAAGCTTGATTCTTAGTTGTACCTATAAGCTCGACATCATTAGGCACCACACTTTACCTCTTGAATTCACTAGGACCGTTACTGAGAGCCACCCACTCTGACTTGGTCCCACATATAATTCACTCCATAATTCTTATAACACACGAATACTCTCTCGGCAAAGCACCCGGAAAAATCACTTCCTCTGAAATCTGTATCTATACCAGGCATAAATCCTGAACCTTTTTCCAAGTCCGAACATGAGCCAAGAAGGCCAACTATAGCATGCATTCAACAATTCATCTACCCAATTCACCACTTATGGTCCTTTCCCCATAGCTGGAATAACCCACCAATATGCAAATAACCAGAAACCTCACCAGTAGTTAACCATCCAACCCAATCTTAGGCGGTGGGAATCTCTCACTTAGCTTGAAGCCATCATTTCACCATTCTTGAGTTCGCCCGAACTTTTTACCTCTTATTGACATAACCTCGCACCATAAGTTATCAAAATTTCTCGGAATCTTCCTATACATCCCCATCTTTCATATTCTGAGACATCATCCACATTCGCATGACCGATCTCTTTGTTGAACAACCAATATAATTCCTTGCAGAAGCTTCGCCAACCACGCGACCGCTAATATGCTTACGGGGAATAATCCACCTAGGGGAATCACCTCCCGACATCTTCCCACGCCGCTGCACGGGGTACATTCACTATGACACCAATAGCCCATCCTGAGTTCGAGCTCACCTTCCAGTTGCACGAGTCCATTCGCTCCTCGCGGACATCAATTAAATGTGCAGCAATATCCTTCTAATTCAGGGTTATGCTACACCCTCCTCCATTTCAAGCAGCTCCTTTCCGCCATATTAATCTTCTGCCGCATACTAGCCCTTACTTCACATCATATCCGCAGGCTTCAATCACCAATCATTAAAATCCCCAATTCAATCCAAACTCTCCTTAGGGTGCGTAGTCTTCCTACTATCAAGCCCATATGCAACACTCGCCACTCTCCCACTTTGGCGGAACTCACCTCCTTAATCGGTCACTTAACCTTGCTTCTCATACTTGGCCATCTAGAAATTTTAAACATCGCCTGGCACTTCCCACATGTCCTTCCTCATACTTTGCTGCTCAATTGCTACCTTAAATGAAATCTATCTTCGTGTCAATTGAATCCACCACTGCTGCTAAATTTAAACCTTTCCAAAGGTCATGTTTCTCGAACCGTCAACATTAGAAATTCTGATTCGATCCTAAACCACCACACCATGCGACAACTAATAGTTGTAACTCCAATACTATTTCACAATATCCTGCCATAAAGGCGAATTGTAGCAGATTATAACACCAACAACTTAGTACGTTTAATCAGGACTCAGAAAAGAAAGCTCAACCACGCTTGCAAATACCAAGCCTCATTACTTCCACCAGTCCACTTCTGACCATCCTTAGTCCGTTTGACTTTCCCCTGCCGGGAATAAAATACTGAATCCCTTGATTACATACCGAGTAAACCTCCCTTCAATTCATTCACTGCCCCGACACGTGGGCAACACCCTACCATTACAACAACACTGCGGAATAATCACTCATAAGCATCATGGCAACTTGTGCCTAGCCTCAAGGCTCTTAAAAGTTTTGTTACTAAGCTGAAACAATACAACATCCCTCCTGTGAGCACGTGATTTTTGCCCTATATGTATTATTCCCAAAAATTCAAACAAAATAATTTCTTTCATTATTTTACAATTTTGTGAATTTTTATGTTATTTTTCGTTAATTTCATATTTTAGGATTAATTAGCAGTCAATTTGCTTTTAAAACAAAATATAAAAAAAATAACAACAATGGTCCTTTTGCATTTATAGTTTTAATTTGTTTAGTTTGCATTTAAATAAGGAATTTGTGTTATTGAAAATTAAGAAGTGTAATTTTAGGGTCAATTTGATTTTTGGGTTTAATTTAGCATTTCATAAAATCAGAAAATAAATAAAAGGAATAAAAAATAGAAAACAAAAGAAAATCATTAAATAAAAAGGCTGGTCTAAGGAAAGACCCGAAATTGGGCCCTGTTGATCGATTAGCCCATTCAATAAACCAGTCCAAACCCAGGCCAGCCCAACCCACACCCCTCACCCAGCCCGCTTCTTTTTCTTTAACTAAACGACGTTGTTTTCTGGGGGTTAATCCTAGCCCTTGAATGTTTGATCCAAGGGACGGGAGCATCCTAGGTTAGTCGATATATAAATGTTGGACCCCGAACTACCCCTCCCCCCTCCATCATCGCCTCCAAACCCTCAGAGCCTCTAACCTAACGCCGCCGGCCGGAAATCGTCGCCACCGCCGGCCCATCTCTAAACCACCCCAAAAATACACCATAAGACCTCCTCACTCCCCTTGTTACAAATCCATGGTCCGTTTCCCTCGAATCCCACCCAAACACTTCGAATCTTGAATCGAAGTTTTCCGGCCAAGACTCAACTTTCTCTGTTCATCACCAAATTAACACCATAGAACCGCCTTGTACTCCTCTATCAAACCCCCAAGCCTCGTCCCTGGATATAGCCGGAACTTCTCGAATATCAATTTGAAGTTTCGGCCAAAACCCTAGTTTTTCTCAAACTACACCAGATTGAAACCACAGGGTCTCCTTGCTTCCCTCGTGATGAATTCAACGTCAATAGCACTCAAATCTCACTGGAGTTGTCCAATTTTTGAATCTAAATATATCTGCTGAGTTTTTCTTGATTTTTCTTAAGATTTCTTTTTCAATTTTAGTTAATTAGTTGTTTTCAATCAATTCGTCTGGTTTTGTTTATTTTTGCCTCTTCTGTTCTTATTTGGGTCTGCCATTAGAATTAATTCGATTCAGTCTAAATTTAGGTTGTGGGTGTAATTGTTTTGTTTTGATGATTAGATATAACTCAGTAGGTGTTCATCCCATTTTCTTTTAGTTTAGATGATGATTTCTGTTTTGATTCTATTAGCTTAATCTTCGTTTATGGTTAGATTTGTTTTACGATATTCTTTAGTTTAGTATAATTGTTCTTCATTTTAGTGTTACGTCTATAGGTTTACTTGGTTTTGTTTAAGCAGTCCTATTAATCATTGTTTGGTTTTAACTCTTTTATTTTGTTTTAGTTCAGTTAGTCGATTCATGTTTGATTACTGCAGTTTATTTGTAATTTTTCCAACTTTTTGATTAATTAAGTTTGTCTAGTGTGATTTAGGGTCTGCTTGGTTAACCCTAGTTAAGAAGATTGATTAGTTATAGTTGATTATCTGGACTAGAGTAAAAGGGTTAGTTTAGCCTAGTAAATGTAAGAGTAAAATAAGGGTAGCATAGGCAATCCCTAAATAGAAACACAAACTAGAATTTCCTAGATCCTTCTAGAATAGGGCTTAGTTCAGATTTTAGTAAATTTAGGATAGTAACTTGAGGCACAAGTTAGAAAACAAGGGACTAATCTAAAAATATAATAGGGACTAGGAGGAAAACAGAAAATTGAGGGGCTGCCCTCATCTTTGCCTATAAAAGGCATGACCAAATGCCTTGTTTCACAAGTTTTCGGCCACCAAATTTCCCCCCAAAAACCCTTTGTTGCAAATCTGAGTTTCAGATTTGATTTTTAAATTCTAATTTTAGATCTAGCTCTTCAAAAAACCAAAAACAACAAAACAAAAACAATAGAAAAACCAAAAACAATAATAAAAAAAACAATAGAAAAACCAAAAATCACTGTTTCGTTTGAGCTTGTTCGAATTTGTTTTGGGTTGATTTGTTGATCCTGCTTGGTTTTTAAGCGTTTCTGGATTCCCGAACTTATTCATGGGTTGTTGCTGGGATTTGTTATTGCTGCTGACTTTTTCCTCTTCTTATTGCTCTCTAATTTCCAGGTACCTGTTCGAATCCAATCTGCTGTGACTTTGAGCTTGAAATGGAATAAAATTGTTTACCTATTTGATCCTGAAGTATGCCGCTTAGACTGTTGTGTGCTGGTGGTTAAATAGATGTTAGGTATAATTGTTCAACTTAGTTTAAAGTCGATTTGTATGTGTAAAAGTCCTGAACTGTATAATTGTGACTGGACCAGATTGTTTTTTATACTGTTGTGACGTGTGGAATCAATTGTAGTTCATTTTCCTAATAGCTTAATATTGTGTATGAAAGTTAGAACTAGACTGCATGACTATTACTTTCTGGATTCGAACCATGAGTTAAACGCCTGATTGAGTTCGGTAGTTGTAGAAATAAGTTTAAAATTGTTTTATGTTAACTTCAGTAATCCAAGTACAAAGTCACGAAGTCACTTGAGCGTTTAAATGCTGGTTTAGTAGTGTTAATTTGAGTTGGTCCAAAAATAGTTAGTTTGCTTTGCATTCATACCTGAACCTGTTCATATATAGTGTTAAATGAAATCATGAAATTAAGTTGCTACTACTGTTGTTAAATTCATACGTTTAGTTGGATTTTCATCTTTAGTGATACTTAAGAACTCACTAATAAATATATAATCTGAGTTGGAATTGGAATTCAAACGATGGATGTCCCGCTTTGTTACAATCATCGAATGCACTTAGAACAATTTTGGACAATTTCAGTGAGCATTTGGCCCAATTAAATCAAGGCATCATTTGATCAGCCATCGCAGGCAATTTGAGCCTTAGTGCCCTAAAAGGCGGCCCAGGCCTGTGACTGGCCTGCCCTTATGCATACTTGAATTTTGAGTTTTAAGCGGGCTATGTTCAAGGCCCAAGCTAGTTGAAGATTTGAATTTGTATGAACTCATAAACCCTAAATATAGTAGCTCTTAAACAATGTTAATCAATTAAGACTTTTTTTTTATTATTAGAGACAAGATTAAGTAGAAAATTGTAGTTTGCTCTAGGATTGCCCTTTAAAACAATAAATGAGATGAGCCTCGCCAAATAAAACGCATAAATTGCGGGGCCCTCGATAAATGGCTATATACTAAAATACTTAGAATTTAGGATGGGCCGTTTAGCGAATTTCACGGCTTTTCCCAAAGATAATAACACATTAGTCTCTTTAGGCACGTATTTAAATAATTTTACCTTCTTAAATACGGGTGCACATTTATGTGACCCAAATCCAAATCTCAACGAAGTTGAAACGTGTCAAAAAACTGCGGGTGCATTTATGTGACGTGGTTCGAGACGTATTTTCACGACGTTGCAATTCTCTTAAAATAATTAAAAAGCACATAGATTAAAACGTGTACTAAAATCAAATAAATAAGCCAAATATGACAGTGGAGCGACCGTGCTAGAACCACGGAACCCGAGAATGCCTAACACCTTCTCCCGGGTTAACAGAATTCCTTACTCGGATTTCTGGGTCGCGGACTGTTAAACAGAGTCAATAATTTCCTCGATGCAGAATTCGACCGATGGCTTGGGACACCATTAATCTCCCAAGTGGCGACTCTGAATCTCAATAAACAAATCCCGTTTCGATTGTCCTTTAATTGGAAAAATGCCTTTATGCCCTTGCGGGTGTAGCAAAAAGGAGGTGTGACAGCTTTAGCGACTCCACTGAGGAGACAAACCCAGAACTTCGGTTTCGGGTTTAAGAAATCGAGCTTAGAATAATTGTTATATTTTGCTTTATCTGATTTTACTATATGTTTTCCTGCTAAATGTGGTAAATGCTTTATCGCCTTGATATTATTTGAACTATATATATAAACTGTGTCGAAACCCTTCTCTTCTCACCTCCGGGGATGTGCGTACTGGTTGAGACTCCCTATTCTGTTAGTGTTATACCCTGAAATAGGAAAGAGGCTCGGAAAAGTTACTAAGCCTGACGATCTTGCGGGTCCCCGGTACGTAGCCCCCTCCTCGACTCGAGTTGTCCGCTCGGGTACACAGTCTAGGACATATACCCAGGTTTTAAACCTAGAATAACTCGACTTCATGCCGAATACCTAGTAGTAATGCATATTTGCATCACGTGCATTCGCCGTAGGGGACTCAACACAGGGGTTGGGTCCGTCTAGGACACGTAGCCTGAAATGAAAAAGACCATCCTGATGCATCTTACGTGTTGCATATGCATTTATTTGTCTCAGACTTGCATGCTGACAGGCTTTGGAGTATTTGGGAAAATTGAAAAAAAAAGAGAGAAATAGCAGTGTAAAGAGTTAACAATAACCAATGTCAGAATAGTGTCGAAACTCTGCTGAATTTTTGAGAAAAATGAAAAAAGAAGAAAAGGAAAAAAAATTGTTTTAAAAAAAATGGTTTGTTTTATTGAAAAAGGAAAAACTAAAGAGTTTTATTTTAAAATAGTTTGTTAAAAAAGAAAATACAAAAAGAGTATTGTTTTTCGAAATAGTGTATTTGTCAATAAAGAAGAGTCTTGTTTTCGAAAATAGTTAGTTTTATTTTCCCGAACTACGCTGGTTTGATTCTCTCCGGATGTGAGATACGTAGGCAACTCTCATCAAGTCCAACCACCCTTTTTGCAAAAATAGCCAAAAATACCAAAATTTCAATTTTTTATCCAATAAGTCAGGTGACACCATTCTTGTTTAATAATAAGCTGAATGTCCCCAAAAGGGCACCGGAAGACTGTTTTTGCAAGAACAGCCACCATGAGGCGTTTGCGGGCACAACCTTCAAATCTCCCTTTCGGAAGTGCTGAAAGGTCGTATCTGCAAAATCAAGTCTTTGTTTTAGTAAAAAAAAATTGCAAAAATAGCCACTTTGTTTTTTTAAGTCAAAATAAGTCATTACATGGCCATTTTTCTTTAAATAGTCACAGTTGACATTGAAGCCTTCTCAGTCTTGTGCAGGCCTGCGACCATGTCGAGTAATGCCCCGCGGGCCCCAGGATGTGAAGCTTTGATGTACTCTTGATCTAGTTTTTAATCATCGAGTTTGTATTTTGTTATTTTGAGTCTGCTTTTGTAGTTTCCCTTCAAGAAAAACAAATAGTCTAGTAGTCTTTGTAATCGCAGTCGTTATTTAATGAAAATTGAAAATTTCCCAAAGTTGTCTCCTTATTTTTGCATTTATTTGCAAGAACTACGCTTGGTCTGATTCATGCGGGATCATGGTACATAGGCAATCTCCATAGGATTCGACCGAAAAGAGAGAAAAAATGACAAAAAGGCAAAAGAAAAGAAAAGAGCGGAAAAAAAAAGAAAGAGGGAGAGAATAGGAATAAGAGAAGACAAAGGCAAGAGTGAAAAGAAGAAAAAAGGAAAACAAAGAAAGGGAAAGTTTGCAATTGGAAATAAAGAAAAGCTGGGATGATGCATGCAGCCAAGCAAAGGCATAATAGAAAACCGTTAACTGCTTAGGTGCATTCATTCCAAAAAAGGGCGGCTATCTATTTGTTAATGCTTTAACCACTAACAAAGTTGTTGTTAATGATGAGTCCAGGCAGGTGGTTTAGTTGGTTGGCATCCTGACAACCCATTCCTACAACACCCGATCAAAATAAACTGAACATGACAGGCCAAGAATCAGATACCAGCATCGTGGACCCGTTAAAAGAGGTAGAAGTGGTGGATGTCAAAGCAATGAGGGAAGAGATGTATAAGTTGAGGCAGCAAATGGCCGAAATGTGCCAGGCCTGGGCAAAGGGACACCCACTACCAGCCTATCCTGCTAACCCTGCCTACATCCCACCATTAGCTCAGCCACAAGATCCTCCCACAGTGAACTCCTCTCCGGCTTACCCTACCTACCAGCAATACTACGCAACCACCTCCCAAACACCACCACTCCCACCGCCCAAACAAATCCCATGCCATCCACCACCAATGACTCCTATGTTTGTGGCTCCTCTACCCGCCGCACTGCACCGATCTTCTAGTGAACCCCTGTTCCAAACCCAGGAAAACCACTATTACCCACCTGAACCCACCTTCAAACCTCCAGGACCATACTCTTACACTCCCCGTCTTGATCTCTCAGCTGAAGAAGAGAAGCCTCCCAAAAACCCTGAGCAGGAGGAGATGATACTAAAGGTGAAAGCTTAGAGCAGTCATTCAGAAATATGCAGGGTCTAGGAGAACAAGTGAGTGTGGCCTACAAGGACTTGTGTTTATTCCCCGACGTCCAGTTACCTGCAGGATTCAAGTTACCCAAGTTTGATCTGTATGACGGACATGGTGATCCGGTAGTCCATCTGAGGATATTTTGCAGTAAGATAAGAGGAGCTGGGGGAAGGGATGAGTTATTAATGGCGTACTTTAGTCAAAGTATCAGTGGTGCCACCTTGGAATGGTACACGCGGCAAGATCATGCTCAATGGTACACTTGGGATGATTTGGCCCAAGCATTTGCAGGCCACTTTCAATATAATCTCAAAATTGTCCCGGCCCGTCTATCACTGACCAAAATTGAGAAAAAACAGGGGGAAAGCTTCAGAGAGTACGATTTTTGGTGGAGAGAACAGGCCGCAAAAGTCGATCCTCCAATGAAGGAAAGCGAGATGGTTGATTACTTCCTGCAGGCTTTGGAGCCTACCAACTATGGTCTTCTGGTGTCGGCAGTTGGAAAAACTTTTAATGAGGTAGTGAAAATGGGAAGCATGGTGGAAGAGGGTCTCAAGTCCAACAAAATTATGAACTATTCGGCGATTAAAACAACTGCCCAAGCTATCCAGAGCGGCACTGGAGGGGCATTGGGAAAGAAAAAGAAAGAAGATGTTACAGTAGTGGAATCAAGAGCTTGGTCCAGTGGTCTATCACCATATTACCATCAACCTCGACTCCGTCCCCAAACCTACCCCCACACTCCGCAGCACTATTACCCACCCCATGATCCCTACTTCTCTATCCACCATGCCCAAACGTACTCCCAATATCCTACCCATGCGCAACGGCGCGCACCCACCCCACAAAATACTTACCCAACTCAAAAAACCTACCCACCTCCCAGAGCCTACAGGAATCCCCCTGGAGCGAGTTTGCGGGCCGGCCAAAATTTCAAGCAAGAGAGGGCACAGAAGCAGGAAACTTTCACCCCCTTGGGAGAGTCATATGCAGACTTGTTTGAGAAACTAAAGTATTATAACCTGATTGCACCGATCCCTCTGAATCATGTGGACAAGCGTGCAAGAATCTTTGACCCTTCTAAAAGGTGTGGATACCACTCCAATGCCCAGGGGCATGATGTCTAAAGTTGTCGGGATTTGAAAAAAGAGATAGAAAGAATGATTCAGGGAGGGGTAATTGCAGTCCAGGACAGTGCCACCCAGAACATTGCACAGAATCCTTTGCCTGCACATGATGATGCACAGTTTGTGCAAAAGATCCGTGGTGACAAGTAGTATGAGAATCCTCTCAGAAACTTGTTGAAAGAAGTCAATGATATTGGAACTGATGAAGGTCCCAACAATTTTGATGTGCAGTCAAGCAGCTACGATATCGAGTCTGGTGATTGGAAAAACGCTCCATCTCTTGGTGAGCTGGAGTGAAGTTTTGGTGGTTTATTTTGTTGTCATTTCTGTTGTCCGGGTTATTTTCAGGGTTGTAATCTAGACATTGTCTTGTAACTCGAACCCTTCTATCCTTTCATTTTTTTTTGTTTAGTCGTAATAGCTTGTTTAGTGCTGTCTAGGTTTGTTTGTTCTATTGTTTAAACCCTTTCCTCGTCAGTCTAATGCAATTCTCTGTTTCCCGCCATTTCTAGTCATTTGGTTTAGTTTTATTCTCCTTTTACAATTCTTCCCATGCTGGTTCTAGTGACATGACATGCACGCATAATTCTCAGCCTGGTTTTAAAAGACAGTTTAGTAATGAAGCAATGAAACAATGTTGAAAATGTAAGGACATTCGAAGGAAATAAGTAAGGCCATTTCGAAATCACTTCGAGCCCAAATTGTGTGAAATTGGAGCAGATAGAACATATGGAAATACTGTTGAAATGCATCATGCCGCATCGGTTAGAAGCCAAAGGCAAGTTTGCCTCAAGTCTATCAGGGCCGTTCGTGGTACCGAGGTTGTTGTCCAATGGTAGAAGGAAAATGTGTGGATATGGTCATTAATTTTGGTGCAATCAAAAGATGTTATGTATGTTTTCCTCAGCCTGTTTAATTGTGTAGGTTGTACTTGGCATGTTTTGGAAATTGGAATGACGAAGGTATTTTGTTCTTCTATCCAAACACTTTATCCTTTGATACCCCTTTGAGCCTCGATTATTTTCTTGCATACCCCTCTTTCGGAATCAATAATAAAACTCGAAAGCCCGAGCGGGGAAAATCAACGAAGAAATAAGAGAAAAACAGTCCAGAAGAAAAGAAAAAGAAAAGAAGAAGAAAAAGCAAAAATAGGAGAAAAGAGAAAAGAAAAGAAAGGAAAAAAGAGAAAGGAAAAGAAAAAAAAAGAAAGAGAAATGAGAAGATATGAAAGAAAGAAAAGGAAAGTGGAAGAAAGGGAAAATCGCAACAACGAAGTAATTTTATGGCCTGAACTACGTTTGACTTGATCCCGAAAGGTTACGTAGGCAGCCTCTCTCTGAGGTTCAGTCACACCAAAATAAAAGTCCAGAGTCCCCCAAGAAAGAAACTGGGGCAGACGTTGTGGTTGTTGTGGGAAATCTGATTCCGAAAGTTGTCATTTTGAACCCATGTTGAATTGTTTTGAGCCTTTGGTACCCTTTCTTTCTAGTCCTATCCAAATCCCACATTACGGTCCAAAGGAAGACCTTCTGATCAGTCTTTGAGAGATGCCAAGTCAAGCGAGCAGAGGTGAATCATATCAGGGGCAACACTCCAGTCCAAACGAAGGAAATGAAAAATGAGAGAGTCTTGTTAATGAGAACCACCACGGGTACCCCAAGGTGATGAAAGATGAGAAAAATAAAAAATGAGAGAGTCTTATTGGTGAAAACCTTTACAGGCACCATAAGGCGACGATGAGGCGAGAGAAAAACCAAAATGAGAGAGGCTTGATGGTGAAAACACTACGGGCACCACAAGTCTAATAAGGACTGTGAATCAGATCGGGCAAGCGGAGCATTGAAGCCTAGTTTCACGGCGAAAAGATTCAACAAGAGCCGAACATCAGATTTGCTAAATAGAATAGGCTGCAGGTGCATGTCAAGGTCGTTAGAGTTAGTATCCACACCTGCTAGGTTTCTACCCTGTAGTTTTCTTGTTAGGAATCATCTCTCTCATTGTCCTCCTACTATGTTCCTTTTGTCATATTTACTTCCTCCTCTTGAGTCTGTCTAGTCATAACAAGTGAGAAATTACTTCAAAATCTGCCACCAAGCTTTCCAATTGAACAAAACGGGACCTGGTGAACACATCAAAGCATCAAGTCAGAAACAAATAGCAGTCACACTGAGTTGGCAACAATCAACATGCTTTGGGATCCTTGTGAAATGCAAAGGCTTGGTATATATCAATTCATGACTAAAGAAACAAATAGAAGGTATGGGGTTTGAATGGAGAAGAGGTATATTCTGTGACAAAGGAAATGTTAGTCCAGAAACAAGAAAGGTCTTCGAGTGGGAATCAGTTATCGTGACAATTAAAGGAGCAATAGACCTCAAGCCCGAGGCCAGTGGTTAAGTCAAGAAAGAATAGCATGCGCAATGAGGGGGAAACAAGTGTCCTGATTTGGGATTCGTATGAGACAGAAAGGTTGAGAGATGCCAGTTCATGCAATGCAACAAATGGAGGATATCGGGCCGCCTTCAAAGTTCAGGGCCATAAACTAACCACCACATTTTAAGCTCAAAATTTTTCTTTGTTTGAAACAGGAACAATGAAGTGCAAGAAAGTTGGTTCAACAGTAAGGGAAAAAGAAAAGAAAGAAAAAGAAAAGGAAGAAGAGGAGAGCCGACAAAAGGGAAGTTTCTCAAATCTTTGCCCTCGCCGGTCTTGCTAGGGTACATAAAATGCTGCCATTGCTTTTCACAATTTTTCCTCCTAGGATAAAAGTCCTAGTCTGATGGATTTTCCTCCAAGTCAACATCTTAGTCTGATGAATCTTTCTCCTAAGGTAGAAAACCTAGTCTGATGAACCTTCTCCTGGGATCTAAATCTTAGTCTGATGAAACTTTCTCCTAAGATAACAAAAGACCTAGTCTGATGAACTTTCTCCCAGGATCAAGATCTTAGTCTGATGAATCTTTATCCTAAGATAGAAAACCTAGTCTGATGAACTTTCTCCTAGGATCAAAATCTTAGTCTGATGAATTTCTCTCCTAAGATAACCAAAAAAACCTAGTCTGATGAACTTTCTCCTAGGATCAAAATCTTAGTCTGATGAATCTTTCTCCTAAGGTAGAAAACCTAGTCTGATGAACTTTCTCCTAGGATCAAAATCTTAGTCTGATGAATCTTTCTCCTAAGATAACAAGATAGAAAACCTAGTCTGATGAATTTTCTCCTAGGATAAACGTCTTAGTCGGATGGATTTTTCTCCTAAGATAGAAAAAGACCTAGTATGATGAATTTTCTCCTAGGATAAAAATCTTAGTCTGATGAATCTTTCTCCTAAGATAACAAAAACCGACATCTTAGTCTGATGAATCTTTCTCCTAAGATAACAAAGGACCTAGTCTGATGAATTGTTCTCCTAAGAAAGAAACCCTAGTCTGATGAATTATCTCCAAGGATCAAAATCTTAGTCTGATGAATTGTTCTCCTAAGATAGAAAACCTGGTCTAACAAATTTTCTCCTAGGATCTAAATCTTAGTCTGATGAATCTCGCTCCTAAGATAACAAAAGACCTAGCCTGATGAATTTTCTCCGAGGATCACAATCTTTTAGCATTGCATCGATAACATAAGTGATTTACAGTTTTGCTAATAACTCACAAATCGTCCCAACCACCAAACTGGGGTAGAAAATTTTCTTTGTTTGTCTATTTTGTTGCAGTCAGGAGCTCACCTGGAGAACAAGGGAATATTTTTCAAGTTCAGCAATCAGGAGCCCACCTGGAAAACAAGGGAATACTTTTCCAGTTCAGCAATCAGGAGCCCACCTGGAGAACAAGGGAACACCTTTCAAGTTCAGCAATCAGGCGCCCACCTGGAGAACAAGGGAAGTACAATTCAAATTTTAGCTTTCAAGTGTTTGATATTTGATAACATTATATGCCCGGCCACCAATTGGGGCAGAAAATTTTCTTTGTTTGTCTATTTTGTTGAAGTCAGGAGCCCACCTGGAGAGCAAGTGAATACTTTTTCAGTTCAGCAATCAGGAGCCCACCTGGAGAACAAGGGAACACCTTTCAAGTTCAGCAATCAAGAGCCCGCCTGGAGAATAGAGGCATGTATTTCATGTATTCAGTCAAGCATCACTCGGAGGAATGGAGAAACATCTCCGATCACAATACAAGGCAACAACACAAGAATTCCATCGGAAGAATATGAGTTCAAGGCAACACAAGAGCAAGTTTGAAGACATAGATAGGACCATTTTTGTAATTCATAGGTCATAGCTTAGGCTAGCTTCTTTTTATTTTGACACGGTGTAATAAGGAGGTCAGTGAGCAGTAGCGGCAGCAACAACAGTAGAATCACAGCTCCTGGTAGGCCCAGCTACCAAATCTTCCCGAACTACACTAACCTGATTCCTTTTTAGCCAAGGATATGTAGGCAACCTTTGAAGCAGGGTGCGGTTAGACAGTTTTCAAAAACGCTTCACACAGATTATTCGAACGGGCAAAGATCGCCCGTTTCCGCTCATTTATCTTTGCACGAAAACTCTTCGTGTTTCCGGGCAAAGAGGGGCAGCTGTGAGCACGTGATTTTTTCCCTATATGTACTATTCCCAAAAATTCAAACAAAATGATTTCTTTCATTAATTTACAATTTTATGAATTTTTGTGTTATTTTTTATTAATTTTTTTCATTTTATTTGTGCATTTTGACTCATATGAATGTCACGACCCGGATTTCCCACCATCGGGATCGTGATGGCGCCTACACGTGGTAGCTAGGCAAGCCAACTCAATTACCTTTCTCTTACTAAATAGTTATTTCAACAGTTTATAGCATCAATAAAGAACATGAAATTTAATAAGAACAATAGCGGAAGTCTGATTTATAAATACGAATCAAAACGCGTAACAGTCAATAATATCCTCTACCCAAGATTTGGTGTCACAGTACTCACGAACTACGAAGAATATACTAAATACAATGGTCTAAAAGAAATATATAAGCCGTGCATCTCAAAAACAATGAGGCAACAGTCTAACAGAGAACGTAAAGAAGAGACACCGGGCCTGCGGACGCCTGCAAGGCTACCTCAGTCTCGTGAAAATGAAAACCTGCTCCCGCACTAATGCTGCTGCTGCTCCTCAAAACCTGGACCTGTGCAAAAATGCATAGAAGTGTAGCATCAGCACAACCAACCCCATGTGCTGGTAAGTGTCTAGCCTAACCCCGACGAAGTAGTGACGAGGCTGGACTAGACACCATATAAACCTATGAAGTCATAAATATAATACGAGATATCGAATACAAGGCAATTAACAACATGGGAGGGGGAGACATGCTATGGGGGATTCAATATCAACAGTAATCCCAAGTAACAAACTAGAACAACTTAGATTCACAATGAACAAGGAATAATACTCAATACAAACACATGGTATCAATTACTGTTGCGGCGTGCAATCCGCTCCACAAATATCAATGTTGCAGTGTGCAACCCGCTGCACAAATATCACTGTTGCGGCGTGCAACCCGACCCATAAATATCACTGTTGCGGCGTTCAACCCGACCCATAAATATCACTGTTGCGGCATGCAACCCGACCCATAAATATCACTGTTCAGGTATCACTGTTGCGGCGCGCAACCCGATCCATAAATATCACTGTTGCGGCATGCAACCCAACCCATAAATATCACAGTTCAGGTATCACAATCACAGTTAAGGGATATAAAAATGAGCAAATATTTGACAAAAATCCCGGCAAGGGAAAGAATCCAACAAGTTCTACCAAACTTCCCGGCAAGGGAATAATCAACAACACTTTCTTTTTCTTACTTTTCTTATCTTATAATTCACTTTACCATTTTGAGCCAACGCTCCAAAGAATCCAGTCATTTCATATACTTTCAATATTCGTATCACAATTCGAGCCAATGCTCCCAGGAATCAAATAATTATTTTACCGTTCACATGTTATTCACAACATATAGAATTTCTCCAATAAACACGGAGTTCACAACCAAGTCATGGTAATCATGTTATAAGGACTCACGGTCATGCTAAACACCAATGTATAGATACTCGTCACCATGCCTATACATCGTACTCGATCACATAGAAATTAGCAACAAGACTCAACTCCTATTCCCTCAAGCTAGGGTTAAACCAAACACTTACCTCGAAGCCTTGAAATCCACTTAATCCTCAACCATCGCTTTACCTCGCGGTTCCACCTCCAATTCACTCTAATCTAATCACAAATTGTTCAATTACTTTAATAAACACTATATGAATCGAGTTGAATGCAAAAAAAAAATGATTTTCCCAAGTTTTTCCCAAAAATTCAAGAAATGCCCCCGGGCCCACGTGGTCGAAACCCGAGGTTCGGACCAAAATTCTGTTACCCATTCCCCAACGAACTCAAATATGTAATTTGTTTTAAAATCGGACCTCAAATCGAGGTCCAACTCCCCAATTTATAGAAAACCTAGGTTCTACCCAAAAACCCCAATTTCACCCATGAAAATCCTTGATTTCAAGTGGAAAATATGTTTAATGATGTTAAAGATTGAAAGAATTGAGTGAAAATCAACTTACAAGTATTTTGGGATGAAGTTTGCTCTTGAAAAATCGCATACGGTGTTTGGGTTTCTAAAAAATGGTGAAAAGTGATGAAAATTCGACTAAGTATAAAATTTGCTAGGCCTCGGATGTGGGAATTGCGAACCTGGGTTCGCAATTGCAAACCAAACAGGCATGGGAATTGTGACATTTTTGTTCGCATTTGCGAACACGGCTCAGTTCCCCGACCTTCGCATTTGCGGGACTTGGTTCGCATTTGCGATCGTCGCAATTGCGATAGGTGTTCGCATTTGCGGTTCCAAGCGAGGATGGAGGCCTTCGCATTTGCGAGAAAATGGGTCGCATTTGTGACCCTATGCCCAGAACCCAGGCTTCGCATTTGCAATGGGGAGTTTGTAATTGCGACTCTCGCATTTGCGAGAATATTTTCGCAAATGCAAAAATACTAGACCTGACCTGCAATTTTCTTTTTCAAAGTTCAAAAATGCAACTCGACACCTATCCAAAACTCACCCGAGCCCTCGGGGCTCCAAACCAAACATGCACACAACCTCAAAAATATTCTACGGACTTACTCGAGCGAGCAAATCGCCAAAATAACATCAAAATCATTGAATCAAGCCTCAAATTCATCATTTTCATTTCAAACTTCATAAACTTCCAACCTTAAGTATTTAGGTCCGAAACACGTCAAACAACGTCCAATTTCGATCAAACTTCACAGAAAGCGCTTAAACAATATATAAGACTTGTACCGGGCGTCAGAACCAAAATACGAGCCCGATACCACAGTCTTTTAATCAATTTTCATTTCCATTTTCTTTAACAATTTCAGAAATCGATTTAACAGAAAAATTCTTTTACTCGGGCTCTAGGCCTGGGATTTCGACTCCGGGCATATGCCCGAGTCCCATATTTTTCTACGGACCTTCCGGGACCATCCAATATAGGGTCCGGGTCTGTTTACCAAAAATATTTACCAAAGTCAACTGTAATCATATTAATATCAAAATTCTTCAAATTTTTCACAAAATTCACATATTTCAACATAAAAGTTTTCCGGCTACGCGCCCGAAATGAGCACGCAAAGCGAGGCAAATAAAAATGAGGTTTTCAAGGCCTCGGAAGCACGGAACGAGTGAGGAAACATGTGATGACCCTTTGGGTCATCACATCCTCCACCTCTAAAATAACCGTTCGTCCTCGAACGGACAAAAGAAAGAAGTACCTGAGTCAGGAAATAGATGTGGATAACGGCTCCGCATATCAGACTCGAACTCCCAAGTCGAGGCCTCAGGGGGCTGACCTCTCCACTGAACACGAACAGAGGGAAAGCTCCTAGATATCAACTGACAAACCTGCCGATCTAGAATAGCTACCGGCTCCTCCTAACTGGACAGTGCTGAAGTCTAACATATGTGTAGGATCGCCGTGATATCTCTGAAGCATAGATACATGAAAAACTGGATGCACGGCTAATAAGATAGGTGGCAATGCAAGTCTATAAGCCACCTCTCCTACTCGATCAAGAATCTCAAACGGACCAATGTACCTAGGTCTAAGCTTGCCCTTCTTTCCGTACCTCATCACGCCCTTCATAGGCGACACCCGGAGCAATACCCGCTCACCAACCATAAAATCTACATCTCAGACCTTACGGTCTGCATAACTCTTCTGCCTAGACTGAGCTGAACACAGCCTCTCCTGAATGATCTTGACCTTATCTAAGGCCTCCTGAACTAAGTCTGTACCCAATAACCGAGCCTCTCCCGGCTCAAACCATTCGACTGGAGACCGACATTGCCTACCATACAACGCCTCATATGGAGCCATTTGGATGCTGGACTGGTAGCTGTTATTGTAGGCAAACTCTGCTAAAAGCAAAAACTGGTCCCACGAACCTCCAAAATCAATGACACAAGCTCGGAGCATATCCTCCAAAATCTGAATAGTCCGCTCGGACTGACCGTCCGTCTGAGGATGGAACGCTGTGCTCAACAGAACCTGGGTGCCTAACTCTTGCTGAACCACTCTCCAGAAGCACGAGATGAACTGCATACCCCAATTTGAAATGATAGATACTGGTACACCATGAAGGCGAACAATCTCTCGGATATAAATCTCCGCTAACCTCTAGGATGAATAGGAGACTGCTACTGGAATGAAGTGTGTTGACTTGGTCAGCCTATCAACAATGACCCAAATGGCATCAAACTTTTTTTGGGTCAACTGAAGTCCAGTAATGAAATCCATGGTAATCCTCTCCCACTTCCACTCGGGAAGATCAATCCTCTAAAACAAGCCACCGGGTCTCTGATGCTCATACTTGACCTTCTGACAGTTTAAACACCGAGCCACATATGCAACAATATCGTTCTTCATCCTACGCCACCAATAATGCTGCCGCAAGTCCTGATACATCTTTCCGGCGCCCAGGTGAATAGAATACCGAGAACTATGGGCCTCCGCTAAGATCAACTCTCGAATCCCATCAACATTGGGCACACAAACTCGCCCCTGCAATCTCAAAACACCATCATCACCTAAGGTCACCATCATGGCACCTCCACGCTGCACCGTGTCTCTCAGGACACATAAATGGGGATCATCAAACTGCCGATCATGGATACGCTCCAATAGAGAAGAGCGAGCGACCCTGCAAGCCAATACTCTACTGGGCTCAGAAATATCTAATCTCACAAATCGATTGGCCAAAGTCTGAATATCTAAAGCAAGCGGTCTCTGGCTGACCGGGATATAAGCAAGACTACCCATGCTAGCGGACTTCCTACTCAATGCATCGGCCACCACATTGGCCTTACCCGGGTGATATAAGATAGTAACATCATAATCTTTCAACAAATCCAGCCATCTCCTCTGCCTCACATTCAACTCCTTCTGTTTGAATAGGTACTAAAGGCTCTTGTGATCCGTGTACACCTCACACGTCACACCATATAGATAATGCCTTCAAATCTTCAAAGCATGAACAACCGCTACCAACTCTAGGTCATGAACCGGATAATTCTTCTCATGGATCTCTAACTTTCTCGAAGCATAGGCAATAACTTTTCCATCCTGCATCAATACTGCTCCAAGCCCAATACGGGAAGCATCACAATAGACTGTGTAAGGACCTGAACCTGTAGGTAAAACCAATACCGGTGTCGTAGTCAGAGCTGTCTTGAGGTTCTGAAAGCTCGCCTCACACTCATCTGACCATCTAAACTGGGCACCCTTCTGGGTCAATCTGATCATCGGGGCTGCAATAGACAAAAATCCCTCCACGAACCGACGGTAATAACCTGCTAACCCCAAGAAACTCCGAATCTCGGTCACCAAAGTTGGTCGAGGCCAATTCTTGACTGCCTCAATCTTCTTTGGGTCCAACTGAATTCCCTCTACTGATACAATATGATCCAGAAATGCAACCGAACTCAACCAGAACTCGCACTTCAAAAACTTAGCATATAATTGTCTATCCTTCAGAGTCTGGAGAACCACTCTGAGGTGTTGCATGTGCTCTTCCCGGCTGTGGGAGTACACCAAAATATCGTCTATAAAGACTATCACGAACAAGTCTAGATAAGGCCTGAACACTCGGTTCATCAACTCCATAAATGCTGCTTGAGAATTGGTCAAACCAAATGACATGACTAAAAACTTATAGTGGCCATACCGAGTACGGAATGCTGTCTTAGGGACATCAGACGCCCTAACCCTCAGTTGATGGTAGCCAGATCTCAAGTCTATCTTTGAGAACACCCTTGCTCCTTGAAGCTGGTCAAACAAATCATCAATCCTCGGCAGTGGATATTTGTTCTTTATTGTCACCTTGTTCAACTGCCGGTAATCAATACACATCCGCATCGAACTATCCTTCTTCTTTACAAATAACACCGGCACACCCCAAGGAGAAACACTAGGCCTGATAAAACCCTTCTCTAGTAAATGCTGCAACTGGTCCTTTAACTCTTTTAACTCTGGAGGGGCCATGCGATACGGCGAAATAGAAATGGGCTGCGTGCTCGGAACCAGATCAATAGAGAAATCAATGTCCTTGTCGGGTGGCATACCCGGCAGGTCTGAAGGGAAGACCTCGAGGAACTCTCGAACAATAGGAACCGAGTCAATAAAAGGAACCTCTGCGCTGGAGTCACGAACATATGCCAGATAAGCTAAACACCCCTTGTCGACCATGTGTGGAGCCTTAACATAGGAAATAACACTGTGAGTGGCATGACCTGAGGTCCCTCTCCACTCTAGTCAGGGCAATTCTGGCAACGCCAAGGTCACCGTCTTGGCGTGGCAATCCAAGATGGCATGATACGGGGACAACCAATCCATCCCCAATATAAAGTCAAAATCCACCATATCTAATAGCAGTAGATCAACACGGGTCTCAAGACTCTCAAACACAACCACACAGGAACGATGCACCCGATCGACTACTATGGAGTCACCCACCGGTGTAGACACATAAACAGGAATGTCCAAAGCATAACTAGACATAGCCAGGCAGGGTGCAAAATAGGAAGACACATATAAGTATGTACACCCAGGGTCAAATAGCACTGACGCATCTCTATCACAAACTAGAATAGTACCTGTAATAACGGCATCTGACGACTCGGCCTCTGATCTAGCTGGCAAAGCATAAAATCGAGGCTCAACCCCACCTCCCTGAACCATGTCTCTGGGATGATCGGCTACCTGCTGACCCCTACCTCTGGCGGTACGACCTCCACTCTACAGTCTCGACCTCCACCTCATCCCTACCCCCGCCCTTGGCTGGCTGGGCAGGCTGTGGGTCAACTGGTGCCTGAATCATGGGGCGAGGACCCTACTGCTGCAACTGTGTACCCCTCAATCTCGGGCAAGCTCTCCTGATGTGACCATACTCACCATACTCATAACATCCCTCCATACGATGAGACTGGCCCTGACCACCCGAATGACCTCCACGAAAGCTCTAAAGAGGATGTGCACTGATGGGAGCTGGCAGTGCACTGAGTGTCTGCTGATCAGAATACTGCCCACGAAAACCACGATCACCTGGAACACCCTGCGAAGCCTGGAGGGCTGACTGAAAGGGTCTAGAAGACTGGCCCCTATCATAAGAATCCCTGCCTCCAGATGAGGCACCACCGAATCGACCTGAGTGACGGGGCCTCTTGTCTGCCCTATAACCACCCCCTTGTGGCAGAACCATCTCGATCCTCTGGGCAACATTGGTTGCCTCCTGAAAGGTAATGTCACTACCCGCCTCTCTGGCCATCTGAAGACGAATAGGCTGGATCAAACCATCAATGAATCTCCTCACCCTCTCCCTATCAGTGGGGAGTATGACGAGGGCATGGCGGGCCAGATCGATAAACCGGGTCTCAAACTGGATGACCGTCATAGGCCCCTGCTGGAGGCTCTCAAACTGCCTCCGGTAAGCATCCCTTTAAGTAACGATAAGAAACTTCTCTAGAAATAACTCCAAAAACTGATCCCAAGTCAAAGGCGGCGACCCTGCTGGTCTGGCTAAACAATAATCCCTCCACCAAGTCTTGGCAGATCCAGATATCCGAAAAGCCATAAAATCAACTCCATTGGACTCCACAATGCCCATGTTCCGAAGAACCTCATGGCAGCTATATAAGAAATCCTGGGGGTCCTCAGAAGAAGCTCCGTTGAATGAAGCAGTGAAGAGTTTAGTGAATCTGTCCAACCTCCATAAAGCATCTGCGGACATAGATGCTCCATCACCGATCTGTGCAACTACCCCCGGCTGAACTGCCGCAGCTGTCTGAACCAGTGGAACCTGAGTCTGGGGAGCTACCTGCTCTGGAGTACGTGCAGCAGGAGTCTGGACCCCTCTTCCAGCCTGGGAAGTGGCTGGTGCTGCAGGGAGAAATCCTGCTCAGGTAACATTCTCCATAAGGCCAACCAACCGGACCAAGGCATCCTGAAGAACTAGGGTATCAATAAACCCCTCTGGGACCTGATCTGGGCCCACCGGAACTGTTTGGGCTGGGGCCGAAACCTCCTCGTCAAGGCCAACCTGAGGGCCCGCCACTGGTGCTGCTACTGGTGGCTGGGCTCTGCCCCTACCTTGGCCCTTAGCATGGTCACGTCCTCTGCCCCTAGCGGGAGCTGCCTGGGGCTCGGACTGTTGATCGGTGGATAAGGAAGCACGTGTTCTCGCCATCTACGAAAGAACAGAGTAGGAATTCAATCAGCATTGAGAAACCAAATAACACGACAAGAAAGAACAAATGAGAGATTTTCCCTAACTCAATAGACTCTGGGGAACAAGTACAGACGTCTCCGCACCTACCCCTCATACTCTACTAAGTTTGTCCGTGAGTTGTGAGACCTATGTAACCTAGTGCTATGATTTCAACTTGTCACGACCCGGATTTCCCACCATCGGGATTGTGATGGCGCCTACTCGTGGTAGCTAGGCAAGCCAACT